>SJYV01024246.1:71470-83245 GCA_006410875.1 Neotragus pygmaeus | reverse complement strand
ATCACTTATATATAGAATAAAAAATATGATACAACTTAACTTATTTACAGAATAGAAACAGACCCACAGGCTTTGAAAACAAACAAAGTAACCAAGGGGGAAGGGGGGAGTAAAAATTAGGAGCTTAGAATTAGCAGATACAAACTACTATGCATAAAATAGATAACATATATTTAAAATCTTATAATAACTACTATATATTCAATGTCTTTTAATAACCTATAATTGAAAGAATATGAAAAAATATATACTGTATTATATAAGTATATATATATTATCACTTTGCTGTATACCAGAAACCAATAACACAACATTATAAATCAACTATAATTTTTTTTTAAATTCACTTAGCCCAGATATCACCTCATTCAGGTACCACCTCCCTTCTCTGCTGGATATTTAACTCCTTGATGATAGGGTCCATGGCCTATTCATCTTTACATCCTTTGCATAGTACCAAGCATAGAGCAAACCCTCAATAAGTCTATGCTGCACACACAAGTGAATGAATGAACTTGCTATCTCATTTGCTCAAAGAAAACCTCATATTCTACAGACATCACCTGGGATGTTGTAAAGTACCTTCCCATTTTCAAAGTAGGAGAGCATAAAAAGAAATATATGAAATTTCTACAAGGGAAAATCAATTAACACATCAGTATTTGTAAAATAATAGCCAGAAATATCAATATTGAGACATTTGGACAGGGGAAATGTACCACCACCAGCATGTTAAGAAGTAAAGTTAATCTTGCACTTACTTCAGCTAGTCTTGAATGTTTGTGGACCACCTCTGTTTTATTCATTGGTGTGAGCTGTTGCAAAACACTTCGGCTATTTGTCAAAGCCCGTGTCAATCGGGCAAATTTTGTCCAACCTTAAAAACAAGGAAAGAAAGTCTCAGTTTTTCACACATAATGAATATAGAAGTCAATATTCTTGCTCATATTCAAGGGATCTCAGAAATAGCATAAGTAATGAAAAGTCAGCACTTTGTGCTAATGGAAATGCAGAACTAATGAAAAGTATCAACCTAAAGCATTTTATTTTTACACAGGCATCATCATATACTTCAAGGGCAGTTATAAAATAGTAAGTAAATTTTATGTGTGATCTTTGTGTTTTGTGCAAATCTATTAATATCATATAGTTCAAGCAGCTAGGTGTCCATAAAATTCTATCCTCCCCCTTGCATTGTATAGGTTTGTTATTGGGAAACAGTTGCCCAGCCAGGAATGCACTTTCCAGCATTCTGTGCCTCTAGGTATGGGCATGTCTCTAGTTCTCACCAATGGAATGAGAGCAGAAGTGATGTGTGTCACTTCCAGGCATGCAACAACGTAAGAGGCAAGTGAAACTTCTCCATACTTTCTCTCTCCTTCTGTTAGCTGTCTGAAAATGACAACAGGCCCCAGGGGATGGCAAGGCCACTGAATCAGAGCATAGGAGAATGCCATATGCCAAGGATCAATTGCTTGGATTGTTATATGAGCAAGAAATAGGCTTCCATTGTGTTAAACTACTTAAGGTGGGGGATATTTATTATAGAAGGTAGCATTACCATAATAAAAACAGTCTTATTGTGTACTTATGTGAAGATACACATACAGAAGAGAATGAAGTCCAACTTCAACAAATCTCACACACTGTAGTTCATAGCATACACCTCCATCTTCTTTGTAACATAGCAAAATGTTACTTCTCTCTTACTAACAATTTCACTGGTATTTCAGGATTATTTGGGGAATATATAGAATCTTAAATAATGTTTTCTAAAAGTGTAGTAATTTTAATTTCTGAGGGGAAGGAATGTGAATTTAAAAAGAATTTTCTTCCATGATTTCCATTATTAAAATCATTTATTTTTTCACTATTAAGCTAATTAACTTTAAGGAAATGTCAATGAGATGTGACCAAGTGGAATAAAACCAACCACAGTCTGCTCCTGTCTCAATTAGCCTGTCTCTAGCTATCCCCAAAAGCTCTAATCTATTTGGGGGCTTCCCTGGTGGCTCAGCAGTTAAAGCATCTGCCTGCAATGCGGGAGACCTGGGTTCAATCCCTGGGTTGGGAAGATCCCCTGGAGAAGGAAATGGCAACCCACTCCAGTATTCTTGCCTCGAGAATTCCATGGACAGAGGAGCCTGGTGGGCTACAGTCCACGGGGTCACAAAGAGTTGGACACGACTGACCAAGCGACTTAACTAATTACAAACTCCATTAAGAGCATTTGATAATTTCCATGGTAGTACCTTTAACTAGGGTATTTACCAAACAGCTCCTTAAAAATGAAAACTCATGATGGTCCAGTAGAATGATTCTAATGGAACTGATGAAATTTCAGACAATGTGACAAAAATGAAGGAAGAAATCTTGGGCAGACACAACCAAACATCTTCCAAGCCACACAAGGTAGATGACATCATACTTTACTGCTATTCTTCAATCTAATTCTGGCTTCATTTAGGCTTTATATTGTCCCATCAATTCAGCTCACTCTATGATATCAACTATTGGATTGGGGAAAAGAGTAAACTGGTACTGGTTGATAGAAGATTCTTTATTCTTTTTCATTAATGGTGCTCATTCTAGTGACTAGAATGTTAGGTTTTGGAAATTGTATGCAACCCTAAAGTTTGCCCTATGCAATATGCTAGAAAAACAGGGAAGCACCATATATGCCATCAACTCTAAGAACTAAACATCAACATAAAACTATCAAGCAATCTATATCACCAACTTAGTCTTTTCTTCCAAGTACTAGACCTACATCTAATTGGCCATTGGTCACCTCTTACTCAGATGACTCTTAACATGTTCAAAACTAATCTTATCATCACCTTCTCCCCACATCTCCAACTCTGCTTTTTTCGTGGATTCTTGGTCTCAGTGAATGACTCAACAATATTTCCAGCTGTCCAAATCAGAAACTTGAGATTCACCAGCCTCCTTAACCATCACATCTCACACACACACACACACACACACACACACACAATTCCTTCCATAAATATCCTAAAATTTAATCTCCTTTCTCCATCGCTAATATGTCATGTCATATATATCATCATTCACCTGAGTTAGATAGTAGCTCCTAAAAACTATAGTCTATATTCTGTTCTCTGACCACATATTTTCCACATTGCTGCCAGAGTTCTTTCTACAGCATAAGTTTTATTATGCCCTTCTCCCATTTTTAATTCTTTAAGAGATCCCTAGAGGTCTTCAGGATAACACTGAATATCCTTGGTATATGTGTCATTTAGTTTCTGACCCTAAAGATTTGCTCTGCATCCATCTCTTTTTACTTCTCATACACACTCTGTACTCAAACCACTACCAAATTAAAATGACAAATTGAAAAACAAAACTAAATCCATTAGGAGTTCTTTGTTCACCTTATGACATGCAATGATTTCATGCTTTCACGCATTATAATCATGCTGCCTGCCTGAAATGCTTTTTCCCTTCCCATCATTCTGGCTAATGCTTACTGGTACCTCCAAACTCAAAGCATTCTGGGATCCACTGGTAGCTTCTTGGATCCAACCATTAGAAATGTACTCTCCTCTGTGCATTGACACTACAGGATACATACCTCACATGTCACTAACAATACTAATGCAGTCACTGATAAGCATGTCAGTCACTCCCATTACACTGCCATTCCTCTCTCCATTCTCAGAACCTGGTAGAGGCTTGCCATAAAATAGACCTTTAATTGACTAATTAATCAAAAGTTATTTGTAATTTTAAAAATAAGCTGCTTGAACATTAACATGAAATATTGTCATGTATTATCACTGGGTTTTGGTTTGGTTTTTGATGTATTGGGTTAAAATGATGAGGATGTCCTCAGATGACAGAGACTATATTGGCAGCAGGTATGTTAAAATATCTCCTGTTGATCATTTCTCTTTTTACAGCAACTGAGTATTATAATTGCAGTGAATATTTTTAGAAACTTCCAAGTCAACATTGATTCAGTTTCTTTCTTCTTTTTCTCTGGCTGAGCCACAAGTCTTGCAGGATCTTAGTTCCCTGATGAGAGATCAAACTCAGGCCCTCAACAATGAAATCACAGAGTCCTGGCAGCTGGACTGCCAAGAATTACTGCAAGTCAATCTTATAGTAACTTAAGGTTCATATTTCTAAGATAAATAATGTTGCACCTATTCGTACATCTGATTATTAGATTAAAAGAGAAGATAATTTTATTTCCTGTGTGTGATAACGGTTTGTTCAGAAAATATTTTTTAAAAATTAAAGGAGACATCAAAGGAATAAGTTCAATAACACATGGAAGAATACAAATCATCAAATACCGTGTGTTCACTCCTTTCCTAGGATAGTGCAAAGAAGCAAATGTGTGAGGAAGGAGAAACATGACGGTGAATGTTTACCATCATCCTCTGGCTTTCTATTTTAAGAATCGTGAGTATACACTACCGTTTCTTAACGAGGAAGCAGCAGTTCCTCATTTAAACATAAAATAAAAGTGCCTGTGTATGTGTATCTCATTTTACACATGAAGTCAACATAATCAAGAACTATTTCATCCCTTTACCTTATTTCAATGTCCTGGAGGAAGACAAAATGTTAAAACTGTGAAAATAAAACACATATACTTTTCTTCGTGGTAATCAGTAGAAAGAAAGAAAACGTTAATTCTTCAATCTGGAATTTTATTCTGTGTGAGACAACCCTTAAACATAGATGAAAAGGGAGTTTACTACATGATAGGACTTTTAGGTGTCAGATTTTATTCTTTCTATCCCTGGTTGTCTAGTTCCATGACTGGCACATAGTGGGCACTAGACACCTTTTTGAACGAATGAGAACATTAGTTAAAAAGATAAATAGAAATTAACAAGGCACCCAGATTATATGTATTAATAGTTAAAATTAGAAAATAAAGAAGCAAATCTTCTGGTTTTCTATGTCCAGCTCTTAGCAGATACTAATACAACTCTGTCTTGTGAAGGAAGGGCTTTGGGTTGGAGAAGCTAGAAAGGGTATGGTAGAGGGTTGAGGAGGAAGTGTGGAGGACTATAATTTTTCCCTCAAAATGAAAACTGGGGAGTTGCTAACAGAAAAAAAAAAAAAAAAGGTGGTGACAATTGTCAAACTGACTCAGATATACTGACAGAAGTTTAGAAGGAAATATCAATACTTGGTAAGGATTCTTCCTAGAGACAGCAAAGGCAGTTGTCTAATCATTTAACCATTTAAGAGCTTCAATATCAAAATGCTCGCAGAGCTAGAAAACCAATGCAAAGCCGGGGAGTGTTTTGATTCACATTTAAATCAAAGGGAGCACTCAAAGATGCACTCCCTCAATTGCTCAGTGATCTTTCGTCTCTGGTGAGAGCTTTCTTGCAGTCCTCAGTTCTAAAGAGCATTATTTTCTCTATGCTGTCCCTCTGTCCTCACTCTCAGTAGATTACCTTATCAAATATGTTATGGAAAAAGCAGAAGACAGAGGAAATACAACAGCCTTCAACTTCCCTCCTGTTCCCTTCATCTCAAGTTCCATCCGACCATGGTAACTGATTCTTGCCTGTACCTTTATTATCTCAGAGAACAAGGCATTTTCTTTTTTCTGATCATGTATATATTCTACTTACGAACATTTAAGTGGCTTCTAGATTTTTCACTATCACTAACACCACCACAGTGAATTTCCTTATACCTATACCTTTGTGCTCTTGGATACATCTGGAATTGCCCGTGTGATTAGATGAATTAGTTCCTTTGATCTGTCAGCAGCCCCCACTAAACAGTCAAACTTTGAAAAAGTTAAGCAGTCACACTGTCTAGGTCAGAGGGGAAAAAAAAAGGCATATCAGCAGTTCTAACTTTCCCCAGCGATACATTTACTGATTTCACCTTTACTGAGACCTAACTGGTGTGACTGATTATTCAGCACAGTTCGCTGATGTTACTTAGATGTGGTCGATATGGGGTAATGTGAACAGACAGCTGAATATGAAGAGCCTAATACTTGCTCTATAAGTTGTTCATGGCATTATGAGAACATTTGTTCTCCTAAAAGCTTAGGATGCCAACTCCTTCTTAATAAAACATTAGTTTAGCTCTATTGGGTTGCAATTAACCTCTTTGTCATGGACTGCCTAATCTTAAAAATAAAAGGAAGGAGGCACAGAGGCAGTTCAATCAATCTACTAGACTGCAACACAAGATTCTAATCTATAAGGAAAAAGCTTAGGTAAACAATTATACTCTTGGCCAAAGAGACTACATGGTAAAATTACTCATATTTCATCTGTCGTTTCCCCTCTAAAGAAAACCATTGGCTTCCTACAAGGGGAAGGCTGCTTTTTTTGCTGTTATTTTCATTCTACAGGAACTTTTTTTGTCTCAATTATTGGCACAAAGATGCCATAACTATTTGGCACAGCATATTTCACACTGTTAAGTGTCTTGGCAGTTTTTGAATCTGTTTGAAAATACTGTACTATATAAACGGGCAGAGATTTGAACCATCGCTTTTAGAACACATATGGATAATCAACAGAATGGATTTCTTGGCTGTCATTTTCCCCCTCTGTATTATTATAAATGATGTATCAGGTACCACTGACTAATAATCTGAGCAACAGTTCCAGGACCTCAGTATCAGAAACAAAAGATAACAAAAACACTTTTCCCCCCTTGAATTATCATCAGTAAATTCTGTTGATTCAAAACAGTCCAGTCCTGTCAGAATTGGACTGTTCTCAACCCATGCTTCATCTTTGTAAGGAAAAAGGAGAGCAGGGGGTTTAAGGTGGCCAAACCCCAATCAGTATCCACTGGAAAGGGATAAGGCAGCATGGTCCAATAGAGAGAACATTGGATTGAAAATCAGTCAGACTTTGAGTGTCAGAATCTTCAACATTAAAATGGAGATAACACTAATTTTCAGAATTATAGGAATGAGCTATAAAGAATACAAAGCTCCTGACACATATTAACTGCTTCATCAAGACTGGTTTCTTCCCCTTCAATAGTTTCTGCTACCACCCATCATGTATATATAAGTTGACATCACTCGGTACCATTCATTCCAAAGGCAGAAATTCATCTAGAATGAAGTTTTGGTGATCATAGGATTCATTATGAGGAAGTGCTACTCTCAAATTAGTTGGCTGCCATTACACTCTAGTTACCACTCCAGATACAACTTAGAAGTACAATTCACAGTTAGCCAATTTATTCAGGTTTTTGACCTGTATGTCTGAGTTTCTTGGTAAAAATACCAATATAAGCTGAAGGGGACTGATACGAATTCCAATCACTTTTGTCACATTCTTAAAAGATATGGGCCTTTGGTCCAATCACTGCCCCTTTTCCACATTAAAAAAGGTAAAATGGCCTTGTTCTAGAAATATTTTTTTAAAGTTATATCCTGGCTTTCCTATGTGTGGATTCATTCACTTGTTTGTTCTGCATTTAAAACACTATTATCTATATCCTCAGCCAAGCTTTTATTATCTAAGAATTGCTTTAAATTTTGGCAAACATCTTCAACCTATTCTGTTGCAAATATCCTCAGCTCCTGATCCCTTCCCCCTGATCCTTGAGCGCCCTGATTCTTTTCATCTTGCTCACCTAACCAAATCCCAACTCTGGTTGGATCCAACTCACCTACTTCACCATCTACACACCTTTGACTATACTAGGGTGGAGTAAACACATAATCGTTCTCATAGATACTAATGAAGTGTATGACCACAAGTCTCACGTGGACCTTAGTGCTGCACTGAAAACCTGCTGAATTTAACCTTAGCCACTCACTGCTCCACTCTCTACACAACTGTTTCATACCTCCTCCTCCTCCTCTCCCCTTCAACCCTTCCTTACCTCCTCACCATCCTTAATCTCAGTTGATAACCATGTTTCCTCTTTTACTGAGAAAATAAGAGTAATCAGAAGAAAGCTTCCACTATATATCAATCTGTTTCCACACCACGCCTCTCCCCATTAGGATATGATGGAAGGAACTTTGTATCTCCAAGACCTAGTTAATAGTGCCAGCACCATACTGTGTCCTCAGTCAGCATGCTTGGTTGGGGAAAAAATAAATAAATAAAATAAACAAAAAGAACAAATGCTCCTAAAAGAGTCACAAAAAGGCTCATGTTAAGTAACACTGGTGCCCAAGGTTGAATCTAAAGTAAGATTACTATATATGTAGAATCTAGAAAAAATGGTACAGATGAACCTATTTTCAAGGCAGGAAGAGAGATGCAGACATAGAGAATGGGCATGTGGGCATGGTGCAGGGTGGGGTAGAGAGAGAGATTAGGATTAACATATATACACCACCGTGTGTTAAATAGATAGTTGGTGAGAAGCTGCTATAAGCACAAGTTCAGCAAGGTGTTCTGTGATGATCTAGAGAGGTGAGAGGAGGCTGTGGGAGGGAGTTCCGAGAGGGAAGGGATGTATGTATGAGTATGACTGATTCACTTGATTGTACAGCAGAAACTAACACAAAATGCAAAGCATTTACATTCCAATAAAAAAATAAGATTGCTGCCCCCATGTTCAATGTTCTATACTCGAATCAGTACATCGTCTGGGGTTATCACAAAATCTCATTCGCTCTTTACCAAAAGTTTATGGCCCCCTTTGCTCAAACTAAAAAGTTGAAAGATGCATTTTTGCGCCAAGTTTTCAAAATATACTTTCTGATATGCTAGCTTCATGGGGATAGTTGGATGATTGCTTAATGGCATAAATATTTTAGTTCTATTGAATTTTTCATATTAAATTTATAACTCACATGAATAATAGAAAGTAGCTCATATACACCATTCACAGTTACATTGTTCAATACTTTTTTAGAAATCTGTTATGTATTTGAAACGTGTGGAGGAGTCTCAAAGTAAAAAATCTATTTAAAATAAGCTCTTCCACTACAAATTCTGGTTTGGAAAGAGATATTTTACTCTCAGGTTTTCACAATGATGTTTGATTTTCCCTATAAATTTTAATTTACAGGTCTATTGAACAGATTATTCAAAAATCAAGTGATCTGAGTTGTCTCGAGTTTATTTAAATGGAGTTCGTTTTTGTAAGAATAAAATAATGTATTCAAAAGAGAAAGAGCTCTATGAGTCTGATGAAAGGATGCAGAGAGATGGAGGTAGAGGCAGATAAATGGAGAGCCATTAGCTTCAGAAATAAAGGTCAGTCTTTCAACATTAGCACTCTTTCTCCCAACCTCATTGTAAAATGCTGCCAACTTTTAGTTTCCATAAACAGATACCACCATTAATGTTCAGCAGGTCAAACCTGTGAGAAAGTACTGCACTTTTCTTGGCCAACTTTAGCTGTGCCATGAAGTCAGTTAAAGTGAATGAGAAAAACAATAACCATTAAATATGAAAGTTAAAAATGTATAAATATTTTTGAGGGGAAAAGTCTGTGGTTTTTCACTCAGTCTGGCAATCACTCATGTATTATTCATGCAAGTAAAATTCATCTGAAGGATATGCTGGGTCACAAGTTTTATTTTAGAATATAGCACTTTACCAATATTTACAAACAATTCACTGAAGCTCAATATTAAAAAAAAAAAAAACAACAACAACAATCAAATCAAAAAACTAGGCAGAAGACAAAAATAGATATTTCTCCAAAGAAGACATACAGATGTCCAAGAGGCACATGTTCAACATCGCTAATTATTATAAGAGAAAAATCAAAACTATAACGATAACCTCACACTTGTCAGACTGACCTTCATCAAAGTCTGCTGCTGCTGCTAAGTCACTTAAGTTGTGTCCAACTCTGTGCGACCCCATAGACGGCAGCCACCAGGCTTCCCCGTCCCTAGGATTCTCCAGGCAAGAACACTGGAGTGGGTTGCCAGTTCCTTCTCCAGTTCATGAAAGTGAAAAGTGAAAGTGAAGTCGCTCAGTCGCAAACGACTCCTGGCGACATCAAAGTCTACAAACAATAAATACAAGCAAGGGCAGGGAGAAAAGGCAACTCTCTCATACTGTGAGTGGGAATATAAATTGGTGCAGCCACTATGGAAAACAGTATGGAGATTCCTTAAGAAAATTAAAGATAGAGCTACCAGATAACCCAACAATCCCACGCCTGAGCATATATCACAAGAAAAACACGGTTCAAAAGGATATGTGCACTGCGATGTTCACTGAAGCACCATTTACAATAGCCAAAACATGAAAGCAACCTAAAAGTCCATCAAGAGATGAGTGAATAAAGATGTGCTATAAATAAATAAATATATATATATATATATATAACTCAGTCATTAAAAAGAATGAAACAACACCATCTGCAGCAACATGGATGGACCTGGAGATTATCAAAATAAGTGAAGTAAATCAGACAGAGAAAGACAAATATCATAAGATATCGCTTATATGCAGAATCTTTAAAAAATGATACAAACGGATATATACAAAACAGTAAACAGACTAACAGAGAACAAACTTATGGTTACCAGGGCATAAGGGTAGAGGGAGGGGCAGGTTGGGAGACTGACATGTGCACATTGCTATATTTAAAATGGATACCTAATAAGGACCTACTGTAAGGCATAGGGAACTCTGCCCAACACTTTGTAATAAATTAAATGGGACAATAATTTGAAAAAGAATAGACCCATGTTTATGTATAACTGAATGATGTTGCTGTACACCTGAAACTATTAATAACACATCATAATCAAATCTACTCAAATTGAAGAAAGTAGGGAAAACCGCTAGACCATTCAGGCATGACCTAAATCAAATTCTTATGATTATACAGTGGAAGTGAGAAATAGATTTAAGGGCCTAGATCTGATAGAGTGCCTGATGAACTATGGAATGAGGTTCATGACATTGTACAGGAGACAGGGATCAAGACCATCCCCATGGAAAAAAAATGCAAAAAAGCAAAATGGCTGCCTGGGGAGGCCTTACAAATAGCTGTGAAAAGAAGAGAGGTGAAAAGCAAAGGAGAAAAGGAAAGATATAAGCATCTGAATGCAGGGTTCCAGAGAATAGCAAAAAGAGATAAGAAAGCCTTCTTCAGTGATCAATGTAAAGAAATAGAGGAAAAGAACAGAATGGGAAAGACTAGAGATCTCTTCAAGAAAGAGATACCAAGGCAACATGTCATGCAAAGATGGGCTTGATAAAGGACAGAAATGGTATGGACCTAACAGAAGCAGAAGATATTAAGAAGAGGTGGCAAGAATACATAGAAGAACTGTAAAAAAAAGATATTCATGACCCATATAATCATGATGGTGTGATCACTTATCTAGAGCCAGACATCCTGAAATGTGAAGTCAAGTGGGCCTTAGAAAGCATCACTACAAACAAAGCTGGTGGAGGTGATGGAATTCCAGTTGAGCTGTTTCAAATCCTGAAGATGATGCTGTGAAAGTGCTGCACTCAATATGCCAGGAAATTTTGGAAAACTCAGCAGTGGCCACAGGACTGGAAAAGGTCAGTTTTCATTCCAATCCCAAAGAAAGGCAATGCCAAAGAATGCTCAAACTACCGCACAATTGCACTCATCTCACATGCTACTAAAGTAATGCTCAAAATTCTCCAAGCCAGGCTTCAGCAATACATGAACCATGAACTTCCTGATGTTCAAGCTGGTTTTAGAAAAGGCAGAGGAACCAGAGATCAAATTGCCAACATTCAATGGATCATGGAAAAAGCAAGAGAGTTCCAGAAAAACATCTATTTCTGTTTTATTGACTATGCCAAGGCCTTTGACTGTGTGGATCACAAT
>SJYV01024246.1:0-69746 GCA_006410875.1 Neotragus pygmaeus | reverse complement strand
CGCTTAGTCCTTGGAAGAAAAGCTATGACCAACCTAGATAGCATATTCAAAAGCAGAGACATTACTTTGCCGACTAAGGTCCATCTGGTTAAGGCTATGGTTTTTCCTGTAGTCATGTATGGATATGAGAGTTGGACTGTGAAGAAGGCTGAGCGCCGAAGAATTGATGCTTTTGAATTGTGGTGTTGGAGAAGACTCTTGAGAGTCCCATGGACAGCAAGGAGATCCAACCAGTCCATTCTGAAGGAGATCAGCCCTGGGATTTCTTTGGAAGGAATGATGCTAAAGCTGAAACTCCAGTACTTTGACCACCTCATGCCAAGAGTTGACTCATTGGAAAAGACTTTGATGCTGGGAGACATCGGGGGCAGGAGAAGAAAGGGAAGACCGAGGACAAGATGGCTGATGGCATCATGAACTCGATGGATGTGAGTCTGAGTGAACTCCAGCAGTTGGTGATGGACAGGGAAGCCTGGAATGCTGCGGTTCATGGGGTCGCAGAGTCGGAGACGACTGAGCAACTGAACTGAACTGAACTGAACCATAAGATAAAAATTAAAAATATATATATGGCACTTTAAGATACAGACAGCTGTTAGGTGCAGGTTTTTGATAAATGCTTCTTGTCAAGTTAAGGAAGTTCTCTATTCCTATTTTGCTGTGAGTTTTTATCATGAACAACTTTTGGGTGTGGCGAAATACTTTTTCTGTGCCAACTGATGTGATCAAATCAATTTTCTTCTTTAACCTAATATCAGTACTATGAATGAGAGTGATAGGTTTTTTAATTTTGAAACATCTTTCCATGTGGAATAAATCTCACTTAGTCATTACGTGTAATTCTTTTAACACATCCTCACAATCTATTTTTGTTGAGGACTTTTATATATACATTGACAAGAAATGTTGGTCAGTAATATCTCTTTCTGGTTTGGATATGATGTAACTGGCCTCATAGAATGAGTAAGAAGAGTTTTCTCTACCACTGTTTTCTGGAAGAGACTGTGAATTCACCAATAAAACTATCTGTGCTTATTTTGGAACTTTATTAATTATTAACTTATTTAATAGATATAGGACAATTCAGGTTATCTATTCCTTCTATCATGAGCTGTGGTAGTTTGTGTCTTTCAAGGAACTGGTCCATTTTAACTAAGTTATCGATTCAGTGGTTATCAAGTCACTCAAAGTATTTATTTACATGATTTTATGCTCATGGGATATGTAGTGATGGTTCTTCTTTAATTTCTGGCAATGGTAATTTGTGCCTTCTCCCTTTTTCTTGGTTATCCTGTCTAGAGGTTTGCTAACTTTAACATTCTTTTCCAAGAATCAACTTTTGGGTTGCAGTGATTCTCTCTAATTTTTTTCTATTTCATTGATTTCTACTCTAAGGTTTATTACTTCTTGTCTTCAGCTTCCTTTGGTTTAAATTATTCTTCTTTGTCTAGTTGCCTAAGGTGAAAGCTTAGATATTTAGTTTCATATCTTTCTTCATTTCAAATATATGCATTTAATGATATACATTTCCCTTTAAGCACCACTTTTACATATCAGAAACTTGATATGTCATATTTAAATTTTCATTTAGTTCAAAATGTTTTTATAATTTATCTTAAGACTTCTTCTTCGACCCATGGGGTATTTAGAAATCTGTTAATTTCCAAATATTTGGGGATTTTCTACCTGTCTTCCTCTCATTGATTCCTGGCTTCACTTCACTGTGATCTGAGAACATACCTTGCAAGATTTATACTCTTTTAAAGCTTTTAAAGTGTGTTTTATGGCCAGAATATGATCTATCTAATGAATGTTCCATGTAATTTGAGAAGAATATGCATTCTGCTGCTGTTGGATGGAGCACCTTGAATTTCAAAACAAAGGGTCAATACACCTAAACACTATTAGAAAACTATTCTATTAAAAATAGTATTACAATATACCCTAAACTTCCTAGATACCAGGTCTACAGGTAAAATCAGCAACAGGTAGTACAAGTCGAAAAGTGAATACTTTATTTGAACTTCCAGGAGATGATTTTGCACACACATTTTCAGAAATAGTCACAATGAATTGTTCTCCGTCATACTTTAAATGGTATGCACTTCATAAAATTTTCCTCTTGCAATTTGATGCTAAACAGAAACTGAGCATACACACACATACATGCTGCTGCTGCTGCTAAGTTGCTTCAGTCGTGTCCGACTCTGTGCAACCCCATAGACGGCAGCCTCCAGGCTTCCCCGTCCCTGGGATTCTCCAGGCAAGAACACTGGAGTAAGTTGCCATTTCCTTCTCCAATTCATGAAAGTGAAAAGTGAAAGTGAAGTTGCTCAGTCGCATCCGACTCCTCGACCCCATGGACTGCAGCCTACCAGGCTCCTCCGTCCATGGAATTTTCCAGGCAAAAGTACTGGAGGGGGGTGCCACTGCCTTCTCCGACACACACATAAATGAGTATACATATATGAGATATATATATATACATACATGTAATTTTTCTCTGATTATGATTATAGTTCAAAAGATTAAAACTGCTGTGCCAGTTTTTTTTAAAGAGGTAAAAAAAATGCAATGTTTGCTAAATGTAAAGAAAACATTCCATTTTTAGTCTCCTAAGAGATAATTAAAAATACCATTTCATAAAAACTTCTTCTAAGGGTATTTAACATTCTTCATTTATATGATATCAGTT
This sequence comes from Neotragus pygmaeus, assembly GCA_006410875.1. Classification (NCBI taxonomy): domain Eukaryota; kingdom Metazoa; phylum Chordata; class Mammalia; order Artiodactyla; family Bovidae; genus Neotragus; species Neotragus pygmaeus. The sequence goes on along the minus strand of SJYV01024246.1, from coordinate 67,051 downwards.
TCTAATTTAAAAATAATTAGAAAGAGTAAAATGAGAGTAAATTACATATAAAAGGGGATAGAAGCACATACCACTCACTAATGTCTTCTACAGTAGTCTCTCTGAATATTATAGTCAATAAGACTCCAATCAGAATGTTTGCCTTTTGCCAGCCGCTTTCTGGATGACAAAATTGTTCTTCACATAATTAAACAACATCTACCCAAGAGAATCTACAACAACTAAATAAAGGAAGAAAAGTTGCCTGACAAAGTCAACTATTCATGCTCTAATCAATATAACAAAATTCAATCAACTAATCAACTGTGCTCCAGTAGAACTTCACCAAACAACCCCACAAGCTGTTACGCTTTTTGTTTCTAAGTCTCAGTATGATCGAAGTTGTTGAAGTTCCCATATTGATTCAAAATTATAATGCTCCATGAAATCTCTTCCTTATAGTTCATCTCAGTTTCTCTTATAATAATTAAATTAACCACCTAATATTTCAATGTCCTATTTCCATTCAAACAATATGATTGAATAAAATTGATTCTGGACAATTACTAGAATAAATATAAAGCCAAAAAAAGGCCACATAGTAAACTTTTGTTTTAAAAGTTCAACCCATGGATATTGTTAAAATAACAATACTACATTTAAATGACAGGCTAATCCTTGAGTATGGTAATTCCTTTGAAAATTACCTTTTGTTGAATCATCCTCTATTGGCTGTTTGAACAGCGTAATATCCTTGAAAGTGCATAGGAACAAAACCACCTTTTCATGTTCATTTCTTATTGGTGCAATTTGCATATAAAACCAAACAGGGGTTCCTGGAAAAAAGAGAAAGGACAACAGAGTGTGATGCAGACACCACAAGGATTTAGTCTCCTGCTTTCCCTCCTCCTTCAGCCACGAACTGCTATGCCAGGAACCAGCACTAAAACAACAGTATTCTAATTACTAAAAAGAATCAGTAAAATTTTCATTTTTTATCAACTACGAGTTGCTCAAAAATTAATGAATATGTTTTCCAAATCAAAATATCAAAATTTGAAAATAAAGGGCATCATTTCATAATACAGTAGAATGAAGGCAGTCTTGCTATTTAAGTATTGTTAACGGGGCTGGCTCAGATGGTAAAGAATCTGCCTGCAGCGAGGGAGGCCTGGGTCAGGACAATCCCCTGAGATAGGAAGATCCCCTGGAGAAGGGAACGGCTACCCACTTCTCCATTCTTGCCTAGAAACTTCCATGGACAGAGGCGCTTGGTGAGCTACAGTCTCTGGGGTCACAAAGAGTTGGACATGACTGAGGGAATAAGACTTTCACTTTCTTTCAGTGTCACCTCTAGATCTGGGTCTCTACACCACCGTTGCTTTCACCAATTCCCTTCCATATTCTCACCAAGTGTGAGCATTCCTATGTGCTTCTCCATGTTACTTCGAGAAGTGTTTCCGGTCAACTTCAACATCAATACCTGATGCTTTGATAAGTATTTCTCTTGCAGGAACAAGGTTCTCTCATCAATCAAACAGACTTAAACACTTCAGCTCTGACCACACCCCCACATCAGAGAGATAGGATGTCAGCAACACTACAAACCTGATGTACACAAGGCTATACCTGAAGACTTTAAGGTAGTGTTAAAGAAAAAAATGTCCCCAGGCCTTGAACGTCTCAATCATCTTCATGAGACACAGCTTCCAACCTCCCTTGCTCAAACCGTGAGCCTGGACTCTGTCACAAGGATCTTCAAACAATAGCTCCTGCAGACTTCAGAAGACACAGTGTTTCAAAGTATTCAAGCCTTAGGGTTTGGACAAATCAGAAACTGGCATTACATCAAATAATAAATATTTGAAGACACAAGAAATGCCTTCAAAGGAGTAATTACTCACCAAATGATAAAACACTGAGGGAATTTTCCATCAGAATCAAAATGATGCATTTTTTACTATAGTCTTTCCAAGCCACAGTGCAGTAAAGCCTCTCTGCATTTTAAAGACATATGGTCTTTTGTCAGGTTTAGGATTTGAGGAGTGAGATGTGTAGCTGTTAATATTTAATCTTTACAGGAAAGTCGATAGCCTGTTAGTGACTTTCAATGAAAACCCATAAGAAGCATCTCCATATCCATGGTCAAAAACTGTTCACTGATAATATCACCATAAGGAGAAATTTGCCATTTTCACAGAATAGGTGACTTGACTACTGGATGCTAGAAGTCAAAGAATTCCAGAGAAGAGGTTTTTAAAAATATTCAGTTCTGACAACCAGGTCCTTTGCAACCCTAGGGAGCCTACAGAAGGACATAGCCTTTTCCAAAATGATTACAGGATGAGACAGGGACCTCAAAAACAATCCCACCATCTACCAGAAAGTCTTGTTCTTTGTTTTCTGCTTCTTATTTTACACAGTGTGTCCATGAACTGTGAGTGATGTGCACAGTTTGACAAATCACCAGACCCAGACGCTCGCAGACACATGGCCTATGGCTGTTCCAACACAGTGAGCTTGAGGCAGTAGGTCATAAACAGAGAGAAAAGGGCATTAAAAATAAGTCGTTTTCCAAGGTCTGCTAGAAATCTAAACAGAAAGAGATGATGTTACAGCTCAGACCTTTCAAGGAAAACAGCAACTTTTCAAATTTCAGCGTTGAGTCAGAGCTGTTGTTAAAATTGCTTTCAGAAATCACAGTATACTTTTTTCAAGTTTAGTTACAGGCTCAGACTGCTCCAAGGAGGCTGAGTTTTTGCTGCATGGCTGGTGAATATCTATATTCTGGATTTGAAGTTCAAGGTGATGGAAAGTCTGGGAGAGTTAGTTAGAGAGACCTGTAGCTGCTGGAAACTCAAGGCAATGCCCTGGCATTGATTATTTGGAGTTGCCCTAGCTATCACAGTTCTGCCTTTGTGTAAACAGAAAGATCCATTTTCAGTTATCCTCCCAGAGCCACTGCTTTTTTTCTCAGCAGTGTAAGCAACCCACTATAATCAGAGCAATGGACCTAAAGAATTGAGGTTGCAAACTGAAATGTCAATCATGATACATATTAAACCAGATATCTCAATCTCTCCTTTTGCAAATGGTGTTTAGCTAATTATTTAATGGAAGTGCTGGGAGGACTTGGCATTCAGGCCAAGATTTTGGCATTCCCAAATCAGTTCTCTACAGATGTGTGAATTTTTCTAACATTAAAAAACATCATAAGAGCACACTTTTTTCAGTTGATGTTCAGAAGCCTTTAGCTAACTATGTACAAGATTTTTTAAAGCTGCTTTTAAATATAGAAGAACTCTATTATAGTGCATGAACAATATCTATTCTTCATATTAAGGAAAAACTCAATGCAGATACTATCCAGAAATGACAGGAGTTTTAATATACAGTGCTATGTGCCATAACTCCTACTGACTCCAGACAACTATGCTTATATAAGTTATCTGAAAAGAACCAGGTAGGCCTGAACAAGGGCCAGACAATTATTACACNAGCATCAGAGTCTTTTCCAGTGAGTCAACTCTTTGCATGAGGTGGCCAAAGTACTGGAGTTTCAGCTTTAGCATCATTCCTTCTAAAGAAATTCCAGGGCTGATCTCCTTCAGAATGGATTGGACTTTATCAAAGAGCCCCTAGTAAAAGAGAATGGAAAGACTTTGCAGGAAGAAAAATGGGAGTCTTATGTTTTGCAAATGTAGTTGAGTTTTTAAAATCTATGTATTAAAATTTATTTTCCCCTCACTTATATTCAAAGGTGGGTGAACCCTGGTGATGTTGCATTTATATTAGCTTTACTTATAGCACCAAATATTTCAAGATTCAAATGAGAAATGAGTATAAAAATATCATAAAATGCAAAATATTGCATTTCCTGCCTTCTAGAAGTGAAAGAAATAAAATATAGATTCTTGTGGGGTAGAAAGGAAACCAATTAAGATACCAATTAAATAGATTTCTACTGTTATATTTTCCATTTCCATCTGGCTCTATGAATTTCATCAGGGAAACAATAAGTAACGGAATTATAAGAAACATATCTTTTGTTGATCTTCAGAAAAGTGATTGTATCATGATGAAAACAGTGTTCTTTTTTAGATGTCACACATAATTGTGCATAACTGAAGCAAATGAGCTAGTGAATGGGCTGGCATTACTAATTATACTGACATGCCTACAATATAAGTATTGACTAATAAAATGATAGATAGTTTTTAGATAATTAACTTAAAATTATGAAAGGACTTTAAACAAATGTGACTTGTAATTTTTATAATGCTTAATTAAGTACATGTTAATGTAGCAATAATTTATTTCATAAATAAAACCATGAATATATGGGCAAAGTAAAATAATTTCAATAAGAATATTAGTATCATCAGGCTTTGGATGACAATCATTTTTAAAAGTATGGTTTATTTTTGTTGATATTATTATACTTTATATATGATTTCTTACTTCCTTTAAGCTACACAATTAAGCTTCTAGTCTTGTTGCATATTTACAAATCACTTTCTGGAGCTCTATCAGTAAATATTTTGAAACAAATAAAAAAATGGAAAACATTTTTAAGGTAGAAGACAACAGCAAAAGGGGAAATAAGCACAACCAAGAGGAGCGTAAGCAGACATCACTATTAAAAATAATATGTTATCTTTGTTGAGATATTGGAACTGACAAAGGGAAAAACTGAAGAAATAAGAATATGACCTTTAGTTAATACTAATGTATCAATATTGCCTCAATTGTGAGAAATGAACCTTACTAACTAAAGAAAAAAGTTAATAATGGAGGAAATGTAGAATGGGGCATACATGAACTCTGTGTTACATTTGCAATAATTTTGTAAATCTATAGCTATTCTAAAGTGAAAGTTTATTTAAACTATATTCATGGATTTAAAAGCGTTATTATCTATCTTCTCATTAACAGGTCAAAAATATTTGGTGAGAGATAGACTAGCAACTTTCAATCTTCATTATATTCTTAACAAAATTTTTCTTTACAAATAAAGAACATTGAAATTATTTTCCCAATGAGTAGTAGGTGTATGGATAAGAATTTTGAAATCTATTATTGAACTTTTAATCTTAGAGAGCTACTGATAATGAAACATACATGTGCACACATAGTACATTACATGTATTTTTAGGAAGACCCTCTATTCCCCTTGCTTAGTTACATATCATAGAATTTCCTGAAACCTGGCTTCAAATGATTAGATAGGTGTGGAAATCTGATCAAGGAAAATCCATCCATATTCTGCCCAATGAATAGGGTAGTGACCTAGTTCAACAATGTAAACAGAGCCAAACAGATCTCCCTTTTCAGGAATAATTGACTGTGAAGTGAAGACATTTGCACTTCCAGTTGTGGCAAAAATAATGCACCCTAAGCTGTCACAACGTGGCAGAACCTGGGTGATCATTTTGGGATATAGAGGAGAAAAGCAATCAAGAAAACCTAAATGCAAAAAGATGTGAATAAAACAGATGCAAGAAACATGTGGACATAAGAAGCAGAGTCTGCCTTTGAGAGAATGGCATCCCATGCCAACAGTTCTGTCTGTGCTTCTGCTTTGAACACAGTCAGAACTGGTTGTATTTTTATTTCTGTCTTTGTCTCATTTGCTTAAAATATATCCTTCTTTCTTAGATTAAGTAGAGGTAATTCTTGTGAAACTATCACCAAAAGAACTCATTTAAGACAGACACCAGGTTTATAATAGTCACTATGCCTGCCTGTTGGAGTCCCTCTCTACCTATGATACTTCTTCATGTCCAACATCACCAGCTGGTTTTCGGGTTCTTTTAGAAACAAAAATTGCCAGCATTTGATCAGAACCTTTAAGATAAGCTTTGGGTTTAAATTTAAAACATTGCAGTTTTCAAAAATTACATTACCTTCTGAACTATTTTTAAATAATCTTGTCAAAAGATGACTTTGTCATTACTATATATATTAGTATCAAAGTTAAAATTAAAAAGACATTGGCCTTTATCATTATTTCTCATCAATAAGCTTATTATTTATCATTTTTATTGAGCTTATATATAGATAAGCTACATCTAAGACTTTGAGAGACAGAAAAATCCTAGATCATCAGAGAATAAATATTACTAAATGCTACTGTAGAAATCTTAATATTGTACATATCACATCTCTTTCTGTAATTGTATCTCTTTTCTTTTCTTTTGACAAATCTCTAAATTTCATGAGGTCAATAATGTTTTATATCTACAGAACGTAGAACAGTAATTGGTACATGCTTGCTGAAAAACATTTTGAATGAATAAAGAAAAAGTAGAAAGAGTCATTTCATTAGCCAATCACACCAAGAATAAAAAACATAAATAAACAAGAAAAAGGTGTCAGAAAACAATGAAATATTGTAAAATGAGGAGAAAAATAATTTTTTTATTTACCTCATAAAATCATATTTCAGGAATGAGAAAAATATATATACTTTTCTTAATGTATATATTCTATTGAAGTATAGTTGACTTACAATGTTTCAGAAGCACAGTGAGGTGATTTAGTTATACATATACATATAAATATTTGTGAAATTATTTTCCATTCTAGCTTATTTCAAGATACTGATTATAGTTCACTATGCTATACAGTAAATCTTTGTTTCTTGTTGCATATCTATTAATTAGAAATCTAACATTGTATTCATACTTAGTCAAGGGGAATCAAAATGAAAGAAAATTTTGTAAGCGAAAATTTCATAAGTTTTCTAAAATATATATATGATATGTTAATGGCACCCCACTCCAGTACTCTTGCCTGGAAAATCCCACGGACGGAGGAGCCTGGTGGGCTGCNTTCTTCGGCACTCAGCCTTCTTCACAGTCCAACTCTCACATCCATACATGACCACAGGAAAAACCATAGCCTTGACTAGACGGACCTTAGACGGCAAAGTAATGTCTCTGCTTTTGAATATACTATCTAGATTGGTCATAACTTTTCTTCCAAGGAGTAAGCGTCTTCTAATTTCATGGCTGCAGTCACCATCTGCAGTGATTTTGGAGCCCAAAAATATAAAGTCTGACACTGTTTGCACTGTTTCCCCATCTATTTCCCAGGAAGTGACGGGACCAGATGCCATGATCTTCGTTTTCTGAATGTTGAGCTTTAAGCCAACTTTTTCACTCTCCTCTTTCACTTTCATCAAGAGACTAGTAAATTTTCATTACAAATTATCACCAAACTACCCAAAGCTCTGTGGTGACCTAAATAGGAAGGAAACCTAAAAAAGAGGGTGTGTGCATACATATAGCTGATTTACTTTGCTGTACAGCAGAAACTAACACAACATTGTAAAGCAACTATACTCCAATTTTTTTAAAACTGTCTTTTTAATTATCACTAGAAGCCCTTTCCACAAATTTTCTGCCAAAACTTGTATTGTCTCAGTACAACCAAGGGAGCTACTGTGAAAAACCTGGGGAATTTTAGTTAGGTTATTGGTTTCCTCATAACAATGCCTACCACTCTGGGTAGTTTATGGAGATCAGAATAATGTGAGAAAAATCTTTATAAGCTAACCATTGGAGTAAAAATTACCTATAAACTATAAACTCTTATTGTTTATTGTGTACAAGATTCTTTTACAACTGTATTATATATACAGAGCTTTCTGTGTATGCTCTCTGTGTGTGTGTATAAAAAAATACCCTAGGAAAAATAAAAATTTAAATATTTGCCCTGTAAACCAAAACCTATAAAATTATACTAAGAGCTACACTACAAAATAAAATATTAGGAGAAAGTGGGAAAGAAAGATAAAGACAGACTTTTTTTTTTAATTTTAAAGGCTAAATTAAATAGAAATTACTAAGTATTAAATAAATAGTCCAGGAGCTTCTTTTGGAAACTGATCTGTTTGTTGAAACTCAGTATGTATACATGAAATATTCACACAACTGCTCCATTTCCCTATAGTCATGAAAATTATTATTGCAGTAAATGTGAAATCTGGTATTATTAACAAATATTAAGAACAAGATAGCAGAGTAATTAAAATTGCTTCCAGAAAATTTTAATTCCCTTTGGCTTTAAAATATGGCAGGGAAAAGCAATCTAGTTACTGAAGGATAATGCCTTTTGCAAAGGAGATAGTTGCAAATCTCGAAAGCGAGACCACCTCAGAAGTTTTGAAACACAAAGCCATTAAAGAAATTGCCCATAATTCTGAGTGACCATCACAATCCTGATTATTATGGGATGAATGTATGCATTCTCCCAAAACTGACACATTGAAACCTTACTTCTCATGTGATGTTATTAGGAGGTGGGACTTTGGGATTTGCTTAGGATTCAATGAGGTCATGAGCATGGAGCCCGTCATGACTGAGATTAGGACACTTACAATAATGACAAGGGAGCTTGCTCCCTCTGCTTGGCTTCCAATCATATGAGGAAGATTCGATGAGAAGTCAGCAGTCTACAACCAGGAAAAGCATTCTCACCAGAATCTGACAATGTTGGCACCCTGACCATGGCTTTGCAGACCTCAGAATGGTGAGAAATAAATTTGTGTTGGTTATAAGCCAGGTGATTTAGCAACAATCATGTCCAAATGTTTTAAATACACATATGTTCCTATTGTGTATTTTTCCTGTTGGAGAAGACAATGGCACCCCACTCTAGTAATTTTGCCTGGAAAATCCCATGGATGGAGGAGCCTGGTAGGCTGCAGTCCACGGGGTCGCTAAGAGTCGGACACGACTGAGCGACTTCACTTTGACTTTTTACTTTCATGCATTGGAGAAGGAAATGGCAATCCACTCCAGTATTCTTGCCTAGAGAATCCCAGGGATGAGGGAGCCTGGTGGGCTGCCATCTAGGGGATCGCACAGAGTTGGACACGACTGAAGAGACTTAGCAGCAGCAGCATGTTCCTACTGAGGCATCTAAGAATTGGATAATTTTCTGTCACAGGTGATAGTAGTCCAGTAAAACATTTCAGAAGCAATAATCCCACACAAGAACAGATTCTCAAACGGATCTCTGCAAGAGTCTGGGGCTCAAAAACATTTCATTGTATTTTCTTCAAGACCATCCAATATCCTCCCAGAAAAGGACATGAAATGAAACACTTTTTCCTCAAGGGCTGGAAAGTCAAAAACTAAATCACAAGACCACCAGGATCTTTATGAGTGTTTCTCATATTTGACTATTCATTTGACTGGGATGGAGATTGAGGAGAATTGAAGGCGATCACAGGAGTTACTCGTTCTGGGCCCCACCTCTCAAAAGAGTGATTTCATGGATCTGGAGTGAGAAACAGGCATAAGTATCAATATTTAAATCTTCTAAAGTGATCTAACATGTAGCCAGGGTGGAGAAGTCCTGATCTACTTCAATAAACCCTAAATGTTGGCAGCAACACAAAAATACAGCAAACAAAGGTCAGCCTCCTGCTGTCAGGTCTGGAAAACTTTGCTCTCATACTTTGCTATTCAAAGCATGGACCAGTATCATCTGGGAGTTTATGAGCAATGCAGAATCTGGGACCCACACAGAGCGAATGAATCAAAATCTGCTTTTTAGTGAGGTCATCAGGTGATTCCCCAAGCTCATGAATACACTCATCTTGCACATCCTTTCCTCACTTTTAAGGATAGGAAAGCCGGCCAGGGACGTTAGAAAACTTGGCAAACACAGGTAAAGGGAATTTAGTGGGGGAGAAAGACAGAATTAGGTCTCACTATCTAAGACTTTCTCTTCCACCATTATATTTCTGAACTGCTGTTTAAACTTCTGTTTTCATGTAATATAAAGGAAGCCCTTCCTCTTTTACAGGGCTATTTCTTCAGACAACAGGGAAAATAACTACATTCAATTTAACACCACTACACATTAATCCCGTTCCTAAGGGAGATGGTGTACAAACCATGAGGTCAATAATTTTGCTGGCAGAAGTTTCTGGAAGAAGAAAGGTTATATTCAGTCAATGAAAACAATATAAAAGCATATTACATGTTTCTCCCCTTTGTAGGAAAATGATGCCTTTCCTCTACTTCAACATTAGCTGTGTCTGGCATGATTAGATACTTATTGAGGTTTTTGTTTCATTTATTTTGTTTTTAATGAAAACTACACCCTTTTCTGATCCAGAAATTTCATAAACAATAACAAGTATGGAACACCTCTGAGGGGTTAAACCTCTCTCTCTTCCTCTCATCATTTTTATGCAAATTACCCTAGATAGAAGTATTTCACCATACAAGCACATAGAAATTTTCAGATATTTTAACAAGTGCTACTATAATGCAGAAGAGCAGGGTTTGATCCCTGGGTCAGGAAGATCCCCTGGAGAAGGGGATGGCCACCCACTCCAGTATTCTTGCCTAGAGATTCCATGGACAGAGGAGCCTGGTGGGTCCCAGTCCATGAGATTGCAGAGTCAGACACAACGGAGAGACTAACACTTCTGCTTTTACAAGACACAAAGGAATTCTACAGAGTCCTGAGGAAGAGAGAAACAGGCAGTGGAGGTAGGAAAAGAAAGGTCTGCCCAAAAAGAAGCAAGAAACACTGAATAAAACTTGCTCACAAATTTATACTTCTTCCAAGATCTAGAGCTGCTTCTTAGGAAAGTCAACCAGATTGTCCTTCTGATTATATTCATTTAGTCCTAACCTTGGAGAAGCACATCACCTAGAAGTCATCACTATTCTGAAAGCCCTGAAACCCTGGCATAGAGCTCCTCCAACAGAGGTGAAACCCACAAATGAGCACTGGAAGGGAAGGACTGGAGTGTAGACTCTCACAGCTCCAAGTATTACCCCGTCTGCCACAATCCTCTGATTCAAAGAGCAAAAGAATTCAAATTCCAAAAATCAGTGGCCAAGAAGGGAAATTTGGAGCTTGAAAGCAACAAAATGAAATTCATGAACCAATCACTAAGGTTTTCTAAGAGGGATTGAAAAGGGTATTTCAACACTGAAAAGTGAACCTGAAAGGTCTCCTGCACTGCAGGCAGATTCTTTACCATCTGAGCCACTCAGGAAGCCCAAGAATACTAGAGTCGGTAGCCTATCCCTTCTCCAGCAGATCTTCCTGCCCCAGGAATTGAACTGTGTCTCCTGCATTGCAGGCAGATTTTTTACCAGCTGAGCTACTGACTGTCAAATATTCATTATAAGGTTACATTTGATTTAGAATTTTGGTTAGAGAAGGGAGTAGGGACGAGATAGGGATAGGAGACTGACCTACAAACTATTGATACTGTATAAAATAAATAAGCTACAAGTTATATTGTACAGCACAGAAAGTATAGCCAATATTTCATAACTTTAAACATAGTATAATCTATAAAAATTTTAAATCATTATGTTATACTTCTGAAATTAATATTATAAATCAACTATACTTACTTCAATTTTTAAAACCCACTTAAGAAACATACATACATACCCCTCAGAATTTTGTCTTTCATATTAGCTGGCCTCCTATTAAAATCTGAAGCTACATGTTTCTAATCCAAAAAACAACCAGACTGATCAGGTTAATTACCTGACCTGTGATACTCTTCTGAACCTCTGAAAGAAGAATACAGAAATCACTTCTGAACACAATCACATTGAACAAAGCTCTCTTCAGCTGCATTATTTTCTTCCAAGGAATGAAAAGGGAGCTAGACAGCAAAGTGATAATGCAGGTGATTATCTGGAGCTTCACACTATACCTAGTAATCTTCCAATTTTCTCCATCTCAGTTTTCCCCATCTCCATCCCTACCTCCATCTATTCCCAGGTGCTTGAGCCAAAACCCCATGCTTCACACCTCTTTATTCGTGCCATCCAATTCATCACTTATTGCAATTCATCCTTTTGCAAAATTCAGGCTCAAATTGAATAAAGCCATTTGGATATGACCTAAATCAAATCCCTTGTGATTACACAGTGGAGGTGACAAACAGATTCAAGGGATTAGATCTGGTAGACAGAGTGCCTGAACAACTACGGACGGAGGTTCATAACACTGCACAGGAAGTGGTGACCAAAACCATTCCCAAGAAAAAGAAATACAAGAAGGCAAAGTGGTTGTGTGAGGAGGCCTTACAAATAGTTCAGGAAAGAAGACAAGTGAAAGGCAAAGGAGAAAGGGGAAGATATACCCAAGTGGATGCAGAATTCCAGAGAAAAGCAAGGAGAGATAAGAAAGCCTTCTTAAGTGAACAAGGCAACAAAACAGAGGAAAGCAATAGAATAGGAAAGACTAGAGATATCTTTAAGAAAATTGTAGATACCACAGGAGCATTTCATGCAAAGATGGGCACAATAAAGGACAGAAATGGCAAGGACCTAATAGAAGCAGAAGAGATTAAGAAAAGGCGGCAGGAATACACAGGACTATACAAAAAAGGTCTTAATCGCCCAGATAATCACAATGGTGTAGTCGGTCACTCACATAGAACCAGATATCCTGGAGTGTGAAGTTGAGTGGGCCTTAGCAAGCATTGCTACAAACAAAGCTAGTGGAGGTGACAGAATTCCAGCTGAGCTATTTCAAATCCTAAAAAAATGATGCTGTGAAAGTGCTACACTCAATAGGCCAGCAAATTTGGAAAACTCAGTAGTGGACACAGGACTGGAATAAGTCAGTTTTCATTCCAATCCCAAAGAAAAGCAATGCCAAAGAATGTTCAAATTACCATAGAATTGTGCTCATTTCACATACTAGCAAGGCAATACTCAAAATCCTTCAAGCTAGGCTTCAGCAATACATGAACTGAGAACTTCCAGATGTACAAGCTGGATTTAGAAAAGGCAGGAGAACCAGAGATCAAACTGCCAACAATTGCTGGATCATAGGGAATTCCAGAAAAATATCTACTTCTGCTTCATTGACTATGCTAAAACCTTTGACTATGTGGATGACAACAAACTATGGAACTTTCTTGAGGAGACTGGACTATCAGACCACCTTACCTGCCTCCTGAGAAACCAATATGCAGGACAAGAAGCACCAGTTAGAACTGGACATGGAATAATGGACTGGTTCAAATTTCAACACTAAACCCTAATAATTTTACCAGCAGAAGCACCCACTTCTCTTAAACTCTACAGGTACCATCCCAGGCAAAATACCCCACCGTTGCTTGCCCAGACTATCACAAGAGTCTCCTGGCTATTTCCCTTCTAGCACTGTCCTTTCCTCCAACCCAACTTGCCATTATACAGCAAGTGACCCCTGTAGCCAGATCTGTCCACTCTACTTGGAGTAAAAAAGCAAAAGCCTTCCCCTGAATAGTCAGGGTTCTGTCTCTCCACCCTGGTTTCCCACATTTCTCTTTTTTTGTCTACTGGGAACAACTACACTGGCTTCTAAGCTTCACAAACCCGGCCACTCATTTTCTCTTTCCTCTTTCCTCTTAGGACTGTTTACAAGTTTTCTCTGTCTGAAATATTCTTCTGTCCATTCATCATCTATTTACCTCTTACTTTAGGTCTGAATTCAACACTACTTTCTTAGGAATGTCTTCCCAGACACCATCTCCCAGTCAAAATTAGTCTCTAATACACTTGACCACAGCACCCTCCCGTTCCTTCAAAATGCTTACCACAATTTATAATTTATATTTGGTTTGGGTTGGTGAAATGCCTGTTTCCCCACCAGACTACAAGTTCCATGAGGGCAGAGACCATGCCTGTTGGTTCACCACTGTATACACACAAAAGGTTGTTGAATGATCAAATCAAATAGAAAAATTCTTATTCCTAAAGTCATACAGTCAATAAACAATTATTAGAGCAATGCTAGACATTGTCAAGAATATAGATAAGGATTTTGCTGGTGTTTTTTTTTTTTTTTCAAAGAATGAACAGTTCTGTTAAAAAAAAAAAGATTAGGTGTTCCAAAATAGATTTCCCTGAACTCTGGAAACTTGTGAATTTAAATCATGCAGCACATATTACTTTTCAAACTTGTCTTCTGGGTGAGTAGTATCTATAGATATATTTAAGTTTCAGAGAACAGGAACAACAGAACAATCCCTGAGGCACATATAGCACATTTTATTTGGGTTAAATAAAATCCTGGCACAGATGGCTAAACAAAAGCATAAATAATTTATCTGTCATGCCCACATCCACAATGTTGATTTCTGGTAGGTGCGTTACCCACTTCTACTATGTCAACAACAGAATATAAGACTGGTATGCTTCAGTCCTCACAAAGATACGTTTATCCTACAGCTCTGCATCAAAGAAATGTGTGTGTGCGTGAGTATGTGTGTGTGTGTGTGTAGACACATATGCTTTGTACCTTTCACAATGAGATTAATTGTTACATAATAATATTGGCAACATTAAGCAGACCATCACTGTGGGAGTTTGAAATATGCAAAAAAAAATCTGTTAATTTATTCAAACTTGTTCAGCTGTCATTAAAGATAAAAATATGCCTCCACTTTTCATCTCCTTCAAGATCAAAGGTACATTTTTAAGTTTCTGTGTTTCTTTGATGGTATTTAATTCATTTTTCCACCCAGCCAAAGTGGTTCAGGATTCACAAGCTATTTTAACATATATTCCTGAAATTCTAATGGTAGGAAAATAGCAATTTTGTTATAGAAAATATTTCTATACACACACACATAAAAGAATGTCCAACAATTCAAGGTTTCTACTTTTAATAATTGGTGTTTTCTTCATGAAAGATATGTTCCTTAAAAGTACACTCGTCAGCATCATTAAAAATAAAAGATAACTGCAATGATGGCCTATGTGATTTGTAGTCTCATAGTACAACAGAAAATCTTCACCCATGTAGATAAAAACAAATTTTTACTGAATTTTATTACAATATTTCTCAAAATACATAAGGATGTAAAACATTCACTAGTTACATAATCTTGGATAGAAGCTAAATCAGTCAAGTTTTGTTTATCAGTGGGGAGAAGTATTACATATTTAATGTTTAAGCATCATTTTCAATCTTGAAAATAAACAAACCTTATTTTTGCAAATGAACTGCAGCTCACATAAAGGAATTCTATTTCCTTTAGAGTTTACCTTTTAAGGCTATCAAATGTTAATGGCAAGATAACTAATGACGAATTTCAATTAAAAGACTAGTCTCAGCTCCACACCTGGTAGAAAAATAGAAGCGAGGCTTTTCTAAATACATTTATAATCCAATTAATTGCTAAAGCTTTGTCCTATATATATATATTTTTTTTAATTTCTACTATCTATGCAATAGGAGCTAATTGTTCCAGGGAAAGATACAGATCACATATTCAAATTTCTCTCCTTTGGCCAGATTTAACTGAGCTGGTTACAAAAAGAAGCTAAATTTCTGCCTTCTTCTTGAGCTTATCCAAGCATTACCAATTACTGAGGCAAAAAGAACTGATACTTCTCTGACTGTAAGTGGTAGTTTTCTGTTGTTGTCGTTGTAGGGAAGAGCGGAGTGTGTTTGTTTTGGTTTTTTCTCCAAATAAGTAGGCCCTTGGTAAAGTGAAGCCAAATGCCCCTAAGATCCACCAGGATAAAACTTAAGAAAGTCTCAGCTATTTAATATTTCCTTTCTTCAGGTTAAAAAAAAGAAAGAAAGAAAAAATCACCCCTACTTCAGAGAAAAATAGGAACAGGTGAATATTTTTAAAACCCTTGATGAGGCACAGTGCCAGACCCATCACATTTGTGAGTTTGCTGAATCTGTCCAGCAACCCTGCAAGGTAATCATTAATACTGTAACCCTGTAGAGTCCTAGATGTCACCTAGAGCGATGGCTAGAGACAGGATGGAAGTCTGTGTCGAGACAAGATGGAAATGCCTTTTATCTGTTGAGAGCACTGTTTTCTGCCCTACAGAGTTCCAGAAAGATGACCGGTTACCTTGACCATGGTTGCTCTAGTAGAAAAAGAGGCTGCTTAGGAATGAAGCAGAAGAACATATCACACCTTTCATTCCTCACTCTCAGAGGAGATCTTTCGTTTCTGGGCCCAGTTAATGATGCAACTCTTCTTTCAACCTGTAACTCCTACTTTAGTCCATCATACTTGTACACATTGGCCATACGTGATGCCAGTTACGGACACATCTGATGCCCTGAGATTAGTCAGTACAGTATCATGAATCCACTCACTCTGCACCCAGCACTTATAAAGAGTACAGCAGGAATATATGGCAAAATTCTTACCCCTAGAGATTACTAATCTGGTTAGGAAGTAAGACTAGTTTTATAATGCATGGGAAGCCAAAAATGACCCTAAAATTGCTAGACTAAAAGATTAAAATATTAAAGACACCTTTGATAGAAATGGGGAAATACCAAAGGAAGTAAGTCTGCTTGACACCACAAACAATCATAAATTCAATGCTGTGACCACACTGAGTTTTAGATAACTTGTGGGGAGCACAGGAGAAATTTGGTAGGACACTGGTTACATGAGAGTGGAGAACAGAAAGGATAAAGTTTGAATTATGACAGAGGACAAATTTGCTCTGAAAAGAAGGGTATAAATGTAAGAAAGACAGTTGAAAGTTGAACCTGAGTTGAACCTCCTCTTTGGGAGGGGAGAAAGGAGGGGATGGGAAGGAAGGGGAGTGGAAAGAGAATAGAAAATGAAAGGGAAAAGGGCAAGAGAAAGTACAAAGTTATGAAAGCCAAAGAGTGAGGAGAGGATAGGGGAGCAGAGTCTTAAATCCTGCAAAACTAGAAAAATATGGGCAAATGAAAGGTTTCTGGATTCACAAGAATGCTCACTTGTAACCTTCTAGGAAGTCTCAACATTTTAGTTTAGTCAGAAATCCACTGAAAGGAGGTTCGAAAGGAAGTGGTGACCAAGAATTAAAGGCATCAACTACAAATGGTGCATTCAAAGTGTTAAACATCTAAATAACAACAATAACTAGCTACACTAATACTGATCTGGAACTTGTTAAATGCCAGGCTCTGTTCTCAGCACTTTGCACATATCTTCTCATTTAATCCTCACTTCAGCACAGTAAGCTAGGCACCATTAATACTTGCATTTTGCAGAGCAGAAAACTAGGGACAGACAAGTTCATCACAGAGCTAGTAAGCATCAGAGCCGGGACTTTAATGCAAGCCTCCCAAACCCACGGTGCCTAACCAGTCTGTACACTGCCCATCACAGAAAGAAAAAGGGGGCGGGGAGAAAACATTCGTTTTATCATTGTGTTCAATGTGCAGCCCCAATGCTTAGATCAAAGTCTAGTACATGGTGGGCACTCAACAAATTTATGTCAAATTATCGAATTAGTGAATGACTAACTAGAACAAGTATGAAGGTCAAGCAAAAGGATGAGAGTTATTTTAGGTTGAGTTTATTCCCAGACTGTTTAATCCTCATTGAAAATTTTCTCTGTTCTCTCAACACTATGAAAATAAACTCACTGTGCTATAATTTGTTCCAAATTAAAAATATGCCAGGAGACATGAAAAGGCTTACAGAAAAGATGAGAATAAAGATGAACTTTTGCTCTTTCTTAATCTAAGTGAGTTGTTTTCCAGTTAAACTTAACGACCTGAGGCTGACCCTGCAGGCTCTAACAAGCCAAAATCTATCCTGCCTCTTCTGATTACTGCACAGGACTGCCAGCTGCTTCTCAAGCAGAACTCACTCAGAAGATACATAAATTGATATAGACCAATTCCCAAGGATAAAACTTACCATCAATAACTCCTAATGCAAAACTGTTTTACAAAAAGAATTAATTAGAATCAACAAGTTCATAAAGTTATTTCCTATATAAAATAGTCGACATTTTAAGCCTTGGAGATCAGAACAAAAAATGATAGGAAATATTTCAGCTGTATATCCAGTTGCAATAAGAGATGAATGTGAGATCACTCACACATTCACTTCTCACACTCTCAAGAGTCCCATCTGATTTTCCCCATTCAATGTGATTTCCATGTTCAGATCTACACATTGGTTATCTAAATATTTTAAACTATGCAATTACTGATACAAGCTTACTTAATAGATTTAATCAGCAGTGTTTTAGAAAAACATCAATTCTAGACTTGGTTAATTTTGGAGACAAAATTTAAAAAAAAAAACATTTATTCAACTAGTACATAGTGTTATGCGCTCTTCACAGTGGAGGACATAAGTGTAAGGTATAACCCATATCCTTAAGCAGCTTAGTCCATATACCAGCACTTCCCTGACTTCCCAGTTATTTGTCATTATCTCTAGAAACTGCTGATTGTGCACCTAAGCTCAGATCTAAAATCATATATCTTGTGAAATCAATAGGACTTAGTACGTATGTTTCCCTGATGGGACTAGACTCAATAAAGAAAAAAATCCATTTCAATAAGATTTCAAATTACTTTTCAACCACTCTTCCTTTACAAATTATTTCATTTTTTATTTAATTTTATCTTTTCCCATGTGAAAGCTTAATATATCAAAAAACCATTATCTAGAATGTATACAAATACTTCTTTGCATTAGTAATAATATTCATAAACAACCAAATATTAAAATAATGTCTAAAATGCACTCTGAAATATGTGACAATATTGTCAGTGTTCATTTGATCAACTATCTTTCAAGACCAAGTCTTTCCAATATTAAAACATCTACATTATATAAAATGAGAATATTCAAATGACTCTTTTTAGTCATTCTTCAATGATGAAAAGGAATTATATCCTACATTATTAAGCTAGCATATTTAGTGAAATACACTGAGGATGTTTTTTCAGGCTTGCTGAGGTATAACTGACAAATAAAAATTGTATATATTTAAAGTATATAACTTGATGATTTGATATCATATACAATCAAGCTGATCAACGTGTCCATCATTTCACATAGTTACTATTTTGCTTTACTGTGTGCGTGGCAAGAACATGAGACTGGAGTTTTTAAAATTCTACTAGTAAAGAAAAATATTTTACAAATGTCCATTTCTTACAACACATAAAGGCTATTTTCTTTGACCTCAATTTCCACAATAATTACCACTGGTTTTGTGACTTGTTATTCAGGTTTATTTGCTTTCACACTGTATCTATGTTATTCATAAAAGTACTATATGACATATTTTAATTTTTCCCACTAAAACTTTATTTTGTTTGGGACATTTCAGAGCATCTCTCAAAATATGGTTTCTAACCATATCAAAAAGAAAAAAAATATATCTAAAACCAAAATTCAAACTTGATGACAGACAAGAAATAAAACCTCTTAAAGGAGTACTATACCTCCAATCATATTTTTTGAGAGTTTAATAAGTTTGGAAAACTTTGAAGAATATTTATTTTAGCTCTGTATTTTTAAAGTTTGCATAACATTGAACTACTAGAATCACATAACATCCTAGGTAAGTATCTGTAAATTTGTAAACTGTCTTTTAATAAAATCAAAGCACTATCATGAATTTATTCTACTTGATCAAACAATCAAAATTATATGAAGACAGCTGATGAGGAAATTTTTTGTTGAAACAGAAAATATGTATTCATCCTTCTAATGGGAACATTATTTATACATAATTATTCTGCAAAACTTCATATTTTATATATATTATCACCACACTGAGATGGTTACAATAACATTCTGTTCACCTGCTAAAGTGTATGTTATACTAATCTAAAATTTGAATTTGTTTCCATAAACTGTTTTTACTAATATCACATTCAGTCAGAAAATGTTGGTTATCATCAACTAATATAAGATTTCAATTCCGTTCTTCATTTCACTTTCTTATAGGTCTTCTATTTTAGATATTTTCTGCCAAGAGTGACAACAAACTTAACCCCCAAACGAGGAAAAGGACAGAAAAGAGAAACAGATATAAATTAGTTTACCTGTGGCAGAACCTATAGTGCCCTCTTGTGGTGAATCTTAACTACAGTACTCTGGAGAACAGTGCAACCTTTTCCTAGCCTAAAGGCTGGAGAATGTAGAAGCGTTGTTCCTCCAAACTAGCAAGCAGCTGTTATTAACAATGAAAGCAAAAGATAAATATTGGCTAAACTAAAAGACTCCTTTACAGAAATTTACTCAGTCATTGTAAAAACAATCAGAGCTACTCCCTTCTACTCTATAAAATACTGTGCTATAGGTTTCTTTTAGTAGGGCAGTTGACAGATTGCCACAAAGGGTTGGACACAACTGAGCGACTGAACTGAACTACTTCTGGAATCAAGCAAAAGACAGACAAACAGAGCAATTTCTAGTGAACACAAGGATGTCCTAGGACAAGCAGCTCCCTAGTCAACAAAGTAGCGCATCTGTTATATAAGGCAATGTGGACTCAGGAATGGGACAATCCTCGGCTTACCTATAAATATAATCTAGAAAGTGGTCAGTGTAATTTCCACCTCTGTGATATATTAAAAGTAGAACTGATACATCATAAGACTTGGATAAACCAAAGCTTCAGAAATTCTAAGTGGTTTTATCAATACCCCCTGAAGAATGTTTTAGATCTTTCAAGAAAAAAATATCAAGTACTCTATACCAAAAAAAAAATTGTCCTTCATCATTTTTTTTTTAGAGATATTCAAAATTTATTTTATTTTATTTTTTACTTTTTATTTTAATTTGGAGAATAGCCAAGAGTGATAGTTTCAGGTGGACAGCCAGGGGGCTCAGTCACACATATACATGAATGGATACATTCTCTACTCTCCCCCAAACTTTCCTCCCATCCAGGCTGCCACATAACATTGAGTAGAGGTCCCTGTACTATTCAGTAGGTCCTTGTTGGTTAACCATTTTANCGGAGTTCACTCAGACCCATGTCCATCAAGTCCGTGATGCCATCCAGCCATCTCATCCTCGGTCGTCCCCTTCTCCATCCTGCCCCCAGTCCCTCCCAGCATCAGAGTCTTTTCCATTGAGTCAACTCTTCTCATGAGGTGGCCAAAGTACTGGAGTTTCAGCTTCCACATCACTCCCTCCAAAGAAATCCCAGGGTTGATCTCCTTCACTTGTTGAATATCAACTGGGGATAAACAGTGGGAATGTGTCTAAGCAAAGGGAAGAGCCCAATGTCTGAAATCTCACGTCTTTCTAAAGCATCCCTAGGATGCCTGGGGATGGCCCCAGTTGGTCCGACAGTTGCACTAGTCAAGGAGAGAGGCTCAAAAACTCGGAACTGGCGGTTCATTTAATTGTGCTGTGATCTGCAATGTTGAGTGTAACACAGTGTTGCCCGTGACTTCCTTCATCTCTACCACTATTGCTGCAAACCTTGCCTGGCAAGAACATGAGAGAGCAGAATTTTCTCTGGGACTTACTATGAATGTGTTCTAAGAATAAATCCTGCCATGGGGAAGGCAATTTATCTACATGAACACTAGTCTCCTAACACCCAAAGTGTTCAGTTCAGTTCAGTTGCTCAGTCATGTCCGACTCTTTGTGACCCCATTAACTGTAGCATGCCAGGCCTCCCTGTCCATCACCAATTCCCGGAGTTCACTCAAACTCATGTCCATTAAGTCAGTGATGCCATCCAGCCATCTCATCCCCTGTCGTCCCCTTCTTCTCCTGCCCCCAACCCTCCCAGCATCAGTCTTTTCCAATGAGTCAACTCNGGATTTTTTTGTTTGTTTGATTTTATTTCTAGGTTCCAGATTCAGAGATGTGCAACTGATCCAAACAGTTATAAAAGTTTAGGAGACAGCTTTCGAATGATTTTCCGCACGGAAGGGTATGTATGGTTCTTCACACAGTCTGTGTGTTGATGTAGGCATTTTAATATATTACTACATAACACATCTTCTCATTTTGAATGATTTCTTTTCCTAGTCTTAGTAGGGAAAAATATTGAAAAGGGTGTTTTTCTATTTCTGTGCATATTTTTCCTGATAATACAGTTGAAAATTAAATATGCATATGATAGAAACTCCCTGGAGGAGGGCTTGGCAACCCACTCCGGTATTCTTGCCTGGAGAATCCCATGGACCGAGGAGTCTGAAGGGCTACAGTCATGGGGTCACAGAGCGTCGAACATGATTGAAGTGACTCAGCACTCACACATACATGATAACTACCTCAAAAAGGATATTAGTAATATCCTTTATTAAAAATAATTTGATGACTATAGGACAATTTTTAATTTGTGCTGTTAAAGCTTTTCAAAGTTCTTATAACTGGAAATCTCTAAATGTGATTGTTGTTTATTTTGTTTTTTAAATACAGTGCCCAAATGTGTTCCTTATTAGCATTCTGGTTTATGAATATTCTATCAAAACATACTGTTGTCAAAAACTGATGTGTCAAGTTCATCATCCTGTCCATTAGATGATTAGATAAATAGAATATTTTTGTTACATAAACTAAAATTGTCTTTGATGTATAGATTCAGTTAAAGATTCTATCAATTTTACAAAGGATTTTAGATTTACATTTTGAAGTTGTTTTCCTAAGAAAATTGGTTGACAATAACAATTATGCCAAAATGATAACAGTAATAATGCTGCTGCTGCTAAGTCACTTCAGTCGTGTCCAACTCTGTGCGACCCCATAGANTTTAGATTTACATTTTGAAGTTGTTTTCCTAAGAAAATTGGTTGACAATAACAATTATGCCAAAATGATAACAGTAATAATGCTGCTGCTGCTAAGTCACTTCAGTCGTGTCCAACTCTGTGCGACCCCATAGATGGCAGCCCACCAAGCTCCCCCGTCCCTCGGATTCTCCAGGCAAGGACACTGGAATGGGTTGCCACTTCCTTCTCCAATGCATGAAAAAGTGAAAAGTGAAAGTGAAGTCACTCAGTCGTGCCCGACTCTTAGGGACCCCATAGACTGCAGCCTACCAGGCTCCTCCATCCATGGGATTTTCCAGGGAAGAGTACAGGAGTGGGGTGCCATTGCCTTCTCCAACAGTAATAATAACAACTAGTGTATATTTAGCCTTTACTATGCACTAGGAATTTTACATATAGCTCTTTGAGGTAGGTTCTGTGAGCATCCATTCAAGTTAGATGGATGAAGAAACCAAGATTCAGAAAAGCTAATTTTCACATCTCTGGTAAATTATGAATCTTGGACTCAAATCAAGTCAACTTTTCCCCAAAGCCCATGTTCCTAACCTCTGTAGTTCACTATCTTTCTTAGCAGAATTTAGTGGGTATACTGTTTTGCTAATTGTTCATTTCAGTTAAACATATGTTGTTGATGTTGTTCCACACCAGTATGTTCTTTTGAACAACAGCATAGTAATTTGTTTATCTACATACTGCAGCACTTGTTAAATTAATCCTCTTTGGTGGCCCACTAGGTTGTTTACAGATTTTTACTATTAAACAACAGCACAGTATATATTCTTATACTATTTTTTTACTTTTTAAATTTCTGTTTTTAAAAGTTGCTAGCTATGGACTTATCAAATGAGATACACACCTTATATCACGTGTTGCNTCCCACCCCCCAACGTCTCTCTGGATCATCCCCGTACACCAGCCCCAAGCATCCTGCATCCTGTATCAAACATAGACTGGTGATTCGTTTCTTACATAATAGTATATATGCTTCTGGATGATATTTATGAGTCATTATTTATTTTGTTTTCTAATCACTAGTTTTCTACTTCCTCTCCTATAGGATCTCATTTAAGATCTCAGTTTTTACAAATATTGACTATAGCACAAAAATTATTTTAGATTTTCCTATTGGTAAGAGCAAACAAAGTACTTGGGGAGGTATTTCAAGTAAAATGGAAAACTGAGAATACTGAGTTGCTTCTCTTGAAGGTTAAGCAGTTCATAAAATACTGCTTTTTCTGTTTTCGTCTTTCCTGAGCCCCTTTTTTTCTCTAAAAAGAAACACTTCTATTTTTTCCTAATGCCTAAAATATTAAAGAACAATAGCTATATTCTAATTTAAAAGAAATTATTTTTATAGTTAAAAATTTCAAAATGGCAACTAGCTTACTGTCACTCAATAATGTCTGCCTATTTGCTAAGGAATCAAAGACAACATATACACAAAAATGTACTGCCCAAAGCAGTAATCACATTGAAGCCCTTGGAAATATTTTGTTTTGTTTAAATCTAAAGTTCTACCTAAAAGTCTTTAAAAAATTGCTACTTTCTTTCAGGTATCTACCCTCTACCCATAAGTGTACTGCTCCCTACAGCCCAAAACATATGAAGAGCTTGCAAAAATACTGAAATTTAAATAAGGAAAGCTAACCTAATAATGTTTCAGACACAGATTCAGTCGGTAAGCACTTTGGATGGAAGCCTTCTATGAGACACTGTATGCCTATAATGAACTCGCCACATAGTTCCTAAACTTTATCTTCCTAACTACATATTTTGATTTTACTAGCCAAAAATGTATCTAAACTTTGCTGTTGCATTTATGCTCTTGACCTTTACAACTTCTTAAATAATGTGCACTCTCTACCTATTAGAATCACATGTAATGATTTTAATTTCTTTTGTTTGTCTAAAAATGATCTTATCTTTTATCTTAAAACTAAAAAGAGGAATTTCCTACTTCTATCATTTGGGTATTTGGCTATATAGTATGTTTGCATCTATCCTACTCAATGGCCCTCATTATTTTATTTTATAGACTTTGAATCACCAATAACAATTTGAAATGCTTTCCCATAACAGACTGAGTCAACTAAATAAGGAAAATAAAAATCCAATCTCAAGAAGCATAAAATAAGAGCAAATAGGCTATAGCGTCACTCTAGGGCAAAGAATACAGCACCGTTATTCTGGAAAATTGCAACTGAGGAATTTGGAACTCTATTAGGAAATCCTCATGTTTAAACACTATACCCAAATATATCACACTTCTTGCTCTTTTGTTCTTCATCAATAAGTATTCTGATGGATTTCTAATTGACTGAGATTTCAGCTCATTAGTGATAGCCTAATAAATAAAAGCTTGTATCCCTCCTTTTCTCTCTCCCCTACTTCCCATTCCCTCCCTCTCTGTATTCTACTTTTTACATCTCTCTTTTGCCCATTGAGTGTGTGAAAGAATGTATTTCCTCTGCATCTATCTTTGTGACTGAGTGGATACCTGTCTGTATTTCATTTGTGTTCATCTCTACATATGTTTCTACTCCATCTGATTTTCACTAAAAGATCTGATCTTTTCATAAGAAGAAAATGAGGTTGTACCAGAAAGAGAAGAATTTCATGGAGTACAGGTAAATAGTCAATCCCAAACCATCTTTCTTTTTCTTAAATATATTGGGAGTACTGCTTCCCTTTTTTTCCACTAAAGCTCTGCCAATACGTCACTTTCAATGTTGTTAAGTTATTGAATAATGAAATCTTTACTGTGACAAACTCAATCCATCTGTGAGAACCCTGAAGGGTATTTTCTGTTAATCTCAATTAAACAATTTCTCAGAATGAATTTTTTTATTTCTCTGCCAAATCATACAGAAGTGACAACTATGGGATATTCTCACAAAACTGAACACTGTAATTCTCAATTTCTGAGGTACTTCCTGTGTAAGTGGCATTGAGACATTTCAGTACTGATTACATACACAAGGACATATACTTACCTCAAATATCTAACACATTTCAAACAAAGCTGAGAGGTTTTGAGTAGCTATATTGTAAGTTAGCCACAAGCAATTAGAGGTGATATTTAAAATGCGAAAACAGATGAATTTTCATTTGTACTTTGTGCTATCCATGGAAAGAAACATTAAGCCAGTGAAGCAATTAAAACATGAAGTGTAAAAAAGATAAAATGTTCATTAATTTGGATAGTGGATTTAAAATGGAGGCAATAGAAGCAGCTATTTCTAAGCCACATAAAGTAAGTCATAATTTCATGCTTTGTCAGAAATAAAAGATATTCTGCAAATTGGCTCATAGTTTCAATCTGTATAAGAAGTTTCATCCAAAGATGCTATAAGAGTAAACTTCAGTCAATTCTCATCTACTTTCTAGTTACCATGCAGAGCGATAGAGAACCCTCCAGATATTTTTAAGGCCTTCTCTTTAAAGTCCTCTTGCAGACCAAATTGCATGGAGTTGAAATAACCCAAGAGGATGAGAAAGCTGAAAAAAGGGGCTCTATCTTAAAAGCTATATCTTAAATAGCTAATTCCAATAAACTTTAAATTTCCCAAACTGGTTGTCTTAACAGTAATATCTCTTTGTATTCCAGATTTCTATACAATATTAATATAGGAAATAATGTATAAACATATAAATTATCTACCATAATGAGTTCATATTTTATATTATCATAAAAATCAAACACACATTCGAAATCACACTGGAATGGCTAAAAATATTATAGTTATTTTTTAAAACTAGACCAAGCCTATTAGCCATTTTTTCCAATCCCAAAAAGTCAGTTCAAGACTTGAAACAGACATTGATACAATAGGAAGAAATAAAGTCAAAAGTCACAAATTAAAGCCTAATACCATGTCAGAGATTGATAAAAAGTACCTTGGGATGCTTACATTACAGTCCCAAAATCAAGGGAAATATTTGCAAACCTGGTTTTAGAGGAGATTATATCCTAAGAATTAACACAACTTAATCTACCAATTCGGGAAAAGCACAATTGTGTCTCTCTCTGTCTTGCCCACTAAGCAGGGAGCTTTTTGAAAGCAGAAGTGTCTTAATCATTTTTTTATCCAAAGGACCCCACAGAGTGTCTCTTGTATAAGGCATCTAAGTAAACATTGTTTAATTGAATGAATGAATGGTTAAACAATGATTATGGGACTGCATAGAGCATTTCCATTGCTTTAGTCCAAGATCTACTGTAATTAATATGCAGAAATGTCTTTCTCATAATTCTCCAAGCAAAGGACCTCAAAATAAAATAACTGGCTTCTGAAGGAAAAGGGGAACAACTTTAAAGCATATTTTACATATCTTGCTTGTAAAATTAAAAGTTATATAAAAGATTTGAAAACAAGTAGAAGATATATATTTCAGTAAAACACAAAGTTTACAAGGTCCTAAAAGGTGAAATATATAACCATCCCCATTCAGATATCTTAGAGGAAATGAATGCAAAAATGGACAGAAATTTAAAGTCACTCTAAGGCAAGAAAATCCTAGCCTCAGTAGCAAGGTAGGACGGCATTTTTAAAGTTGTTTCTTTCGTTACTTTAAAAGCACAGTAGCTATTGCTTCCCCTCTACATTTCTCCTGTTTAAGTCAAATCCAATATATCATATAGATCAACATAGACCAATGCCTCTGAGAAAAGAAACTTCAAATTTGACCAAAATAATCGCCTTTCCCTTTTTCCAGAACCGCCTCTTTCTTAGGTTCAACTCCAAGCACCCTCCCAAACACTAGGCTCCTTTCAACGGCGCCCATTGGGCCTGAAAGCCATTCCAGAGACTTAAATCTTAAGGAGCCACTTTCACAGCCATTCCCAACTTAAGGGAAGCCCTTCCACCGAGATTAAAAATTTGATCAGTCTCTGCAGTCTACTTAAAAAAAAAAAAAAAAAATGTGGTGGAAAGATGAACAAGACATCCCTCAACAAACTCAACTCTGTTCTCCAGCTATACCTCCTCCCTACCGGCTGCTCCCCTTCGATTTCCTCTGCTCCCGGCTCTGGACAGGTGGGAGGGGGGTGAGTACGTCTTGGGGAGGGGCTGCAACAAACTTTCCTTCGGCCACCTCGTTCCCACCCCCACCTCACATCAGGTCCAGCTGGGAACTGAAGCCACTGGAAAGGGCCATCGTATCCCCCTCCCCCCTTGGGAGAGGGATGAGATGAGGTGGATGGGGGGCGTGGGTGGGCAGGATGCAGGTGGAGGGGTGTTCTGACTGTAACTCTTCTTACCACTGGAGCGCCTGACGATGTTTTCCAGAAACGTGTTCTGCGGTGCCACCAGCCCTCTCTTGCCCCCCGGCATCCTGGGTCTAAAGAGCAGCGGCCAGGATCCGCGGCGGGGGAGGGGGGGTTGCAGGAAGAGAAGGTGGAGCAAGAAGAGGAAAAGGTGGAAGAGAAGATCGAGCCGAAAGAAGAGGGGGCGCGGCGGCGGCGGCGGGGTCCCCTGACTGTGTCTCCAGCCCGACCCGGATGAGCAGCTCTGGGGAGAAGGACCAGGCAGTTCATGGTAGTAGCACTCCCCCGGCCGCCGCTGCCCAGACGGTGGCGGTGCCGCGCGCGGGGCTCGGGAACTGCAGGCTCCGCGGGGCACAATGCGCCTGCGCCGCCCCCGCTGTCGCTGTCCCGCCGGTGCTGATGCTGAAGCTGCCGCCGAGGCTGCTGTCGCGGCGGCGGTCACCTAGGCGCGGGCTCAGCATTTCTCCCCCTGCCCCGACCACCGGGGCCGAGGGAGCAGGAAAAGCCCACTCAAAGCCCGCTCTCCGAGACCCTTTACAGCCCCTTCCTCTCTCCCTTCCCTCATCACCCCTCTGGCACGGCTGGGTCGGGGCTGCCCGGCTGAGCCCAACTTCTGCCCGGCTGTGCGCCCGGCGGCCGCTCTTCTCTCCCTGGAGATCGAGGCTAATGCTTGCTGTCCAGTGGGGCCCTGGAGAGGGCGAGAAAGTGGGGAGAGGCAGGCAGGACGCCAAAGAGCAATGGGCAGTCACAGGGGGTCACATCTCGGTTTCTCCAGCCAAGGTCCCGAGTCCTGACTGCTCCCGGGAACGCGGCTGCCGGGGCGGAGGTGTTGATCATCTCCCGCTCCAGCCCAGGCTGAGAGCGGAAAGGGGACTGACTGGGCGGCGCGCGGGGACGCAGAGCAGCCACCTGACGCTGCTACTGCCCCCCTCTGGGCTTGGGCGCCCGAAGCTTAACAGGGGAGCTCTCCGCACCCGCCCTAGCCCACGCCTTGGAACCAGAGCCAGATAAGGTCCGAGCGCAAAGCTGGGGAGGGCGGGGGCCGGAAATGGCCCCTGCACCCCAGGCTGGGTCTGGCGCGCGGTGGGGCGCTGCGACTGCACTGGGATGCTTCCCGGCGCGGAGCGCAGAGGCGAGCGGCGAGCCCCACCGCCTCTAAGTTGCGGGAAAGCTTGCACTTAATGAAACGAGTAGGGGAAGAGGGTGACTAATTCACCCTCCGAGAGGAGAGTGCAGCGAGCAGCATTTGCGGTGGAAAAACAGTGAAGGCGGTGGGCGCGGAGCTCCCCAGGACCCGAGATTGCGAGCGGGAATCGTTTACAACAAAGCTCGGAACCGGCGGCAGGAGGGGTTAAAAACAGAGCCCACAAGCCAGAGTCTGTGACGGAGAATGGAAAATAGCCTAAGTGCGAAGGGACTGGGGAAACAGAGGGAAAGAAATGAGGGCGCTCATGACGGCAAGGATACCTCCTTTTATCTAAGGCCGGGGTTCTAAGTGGTCCCGGACTGGAAGCACCTCCTAAGAACTTTAAAATGCAAATTATTCGGCTCTACCCCAGAGCTCGGAAACCAGAAACTCTGGGAGCTGAGGCTAACAACGCTTTAAGAAGCCCTCCGGATAAATATTCTTGCTCAAGTTTAAGAACTGATCTAAGGCTTTCGCTCCGGAGGCTTCGCCCGGGCCTGTCTAGAAAGGACGACAGCACAAAGTGTTGAGGAGTGAGGACAGAAAGTGCGCTCCGGCAGGGTCAGAGGTTGGTGTCGAGGCACAGCATAAAGTAGGAAGGCTGAAGGAGAGTTGGATGGGGGCGCCCCCTTTGCTGGGACCTGTGCTAGATAACCCTTGCTAGAAATGGTCAAACTGGGCCACTCAGAAGCAGTAGGATTCTCCCTGGAAGGGGTCAGAGGAAATAACCTCTGCTCCGCCCCTACACTGGGCAGGGAGATAGGGAAGCGAGGTTGGTATCCCAACTTCCTCTGGAGACCCCTAGATTACCAGTCACTTGTCTCAAGTTACTGTCCCCCTCTCCAGAGCAGTATGTGTAAGGGCCATAGCCTGTAGCCAAAGTGAGTGACGGGAAGTCTCTCAGTCGTGTCCAACTCTTTGCAACCCCATGGACTGTGACCTACCAGGCTCCTCCATCCATGGGATTTTCCAGGCAAGAGTTCCAGAGTGGGTTGCCATTTCCTTCTCCAGGGGATCCTCCTGACCCAGGGATTGAACACACTGCAGGAGGACGCTTTACCCTCTGAGCCCAGAGGGAAGTTAGCCTGTAGCCAAAAGACACATAAATGCACAGCCCATATCCAGGCTTTAGTTTAGGGTCATTTTCTCCCTCTCCTCGGAAATTTCCACCTGTTCCTCCAGAGATTGGGCGACTGATCAAACCCAGAAGGCTGATGCGCTGTAAGAAGCAGTTTGCTCTGCTAGGATTCTTTCCACACAAAATCAAGAGACTTGGAATAACACTAGCCTAGCCTTGCTTTCTGGGCTTCCTCCGGTGGCTCAATGGTAAAGAATCTGCTTGCAATGCAGGAACCACAAGAGACACAGGTTCTATCCCTGGGTCAGGAAGATCCCCTAGAAGAAGGCATGGCAACCCACTCCAGTAGTCTTGCCTCAAGAGTCCCATGGACAGAGGAGCCTGGTGGACTAAAGTCCATAGGATCTCAAAGAGTCGGATATGACTGAAGCAACTTAGTACACTGGCAGGCAGCCTTGATTTCTACCCCAAGCACTCTTGGTGGTGCCAGTTCATTTCCTTATAACTAGAATGTCTTATAAATGNCTGGTGGACTAAAGTCCATAGGATCTCAAAGAGTCGGATATGACTGAAGCAACTTAGTACACTGGCAGGCAGCCTTGATTTCTACCCCAAGCACTCTTGGTGGTGCCAGTTCATTTCCCTAGAACTAGAATGTCTTATAAATGTATCAGTTCAGTTCAGTCGCTCAGTTGTGTCCGACTCTTTGCAACCCCATGAATCACAGCACGCCAGGCCTCCCTGTCCATCACCAACTCCCGGAGTTCACTCAAACTCACGTTCATCTAGTCGGTGATGCCATCCAGCCATCTCATCCTCTGTCATGTTTTTTAGTATAAATGCATTGGGGTGTCTTTAGTTAAATAACAAGGAGCTCAGGTTCAGATTGGTGATTAGCCTGCCAGGACAGGAGTCAGAGATGTGGCTGAGGTTACAGCTCTCTTTATGAAGTTTACTGTGTGTGATTTAAGAAGAGAATGAAAGTCAAAATCTCTCAGTTGTGTCCAACTGTTTGGGACCCCATAGACTGTAGCCCTCCAGGCTCCATGGAATTCTCCAGATAAGAATACTGAAGTCGGTATCCATTACCTTCTCCAGGGGATCTTCCCAACCCCGGGGTCGAACCCATGTATCATGCATTGCAGGCAGATTCTGTCCTGTCTGAGCCATCAGGGAAGTCTGTATAAGCAGAAGAGGAACTGGAAACCTGAGCTTAGACACACAGTTGGATTTTGCCCCTCTTCTGGTGATTCTTCTGTGACCTCTGCTTATGACTACTAGGCTACTGTACAGTCCACAACTAATTAGCCATTGACACACTCAGTACTGAGATAATGAACAAGCAGGCTAATTTCATATATATAATAGAAAATATATAAATATCTATAAAACACATGCATAATATCAATATATTTCATAGATTGTGATCCTAGACTTCTAACATATGATAAATCTATCATCACCATTTACAGGAAATATCCCAAATCTATATGTTCTTTTGCACATCGTCAGCTGCCCACATCTTGCCTCTGGGTATTGATATAAAATCTCAGCTTGCCAGCATTTCCCATCTAGTATAAATATCCCTGTTCCTAATCACTCCTCTGTGGGTGTATTAGCTCACACTTCCCAAAGAGGAAACNTGCGAAGAGTTGACTCATTGGAAAAGACCCTGATGCTGGGAAGGATTGGGGGCAGGAGGAGAAGGGAACGACCGAGGATGAGATGGCTGGATGGCATCACGGACTCGATAAACATGAGTCTGAGTGAACTCCGGGAGATGGTGATGGACAGGGCGGCCTGGCATGCTGCGATTCATGGGGTTGCAGTGAGTCAGACATGGCTGAGTGACTGAACTGAACTGTCTGTGAGGGCCAAGTGTTCCAATACCCAGAGGTGTTCATCAAGTCCTAAGTCACAGCTATGAAATGAAAGGAAAGCTAGCTGAGGTCTGCCTACAATGCGGGAGACCAGGGGTCATTCCCTGGGATGGGAAGATCCCCTGGAGAAGGAAATGGCAAACCACTCCAGAACTCTTGCCTGGAAAACCCCATAGACAGAGGAGCCTGGTAGGCTACAGTACATGAGGTCACAATGAGTTGGACACGACTGAGCAACCTCACTTTCCAGTTTAACAGCAACCAGTACAAGAGTGAAGAGTTAGAAAATGATATATTAGGAAGCGATGGTTTGTAATTACTATAGGTTTGCTGAAGGATTCTTTTATCCCTCCTTTGAGGATTTAAAATATAGTTTATTTGACAGTAGCTATAATTATGTGTAAACTCTCAGGAATGCATTAAAAATAGGTCCAGTCTAACACTGTTTGATCTTTTGTTTGAAAATGGCTCACTCACTACTCTCTCTGGGGATGTTTTTCTCTCCATCCCTGCTCTCTGTTTTCTGGGCAGAGGTATAAGATGCAACCTGTAGATGCTAAATGGGTGGTTCTGATGGAGAAATGGGAGAAAAGAAGAAAACAAAAAGCCAGAAGTTGTTCTCCATCCTGACCTCCAGGATTGGTGACATTAGCTGCAGGATCAGTTCAAACCATATCCGGTTTCCCAATCCATTTTCCAAATCTCACTCTCTACCTCCCCCAGAGCCCCACCTCTTCTCTAGCAATAAAATATCCAAATTATTATCTGATTCCCTTGCTTGCACAAAGTCCCACACTTAAACTTATAACCTTCCTCCTTCTCCCTCCCACCCGAGTCTAAGAGAAAGCAGAATATTTAGCCTCAATTTCCCCTGCTGTAAAAATGGAAATTTGAAATTCTACTTAAGAGAGCTGTTACAAGGATGAAATGAGATCCTATTTGATAGCTATTAAAATAATATCTGGCATGTAACAAGGACAATATAAGTGTTTGTCAATAAGCCTTTTCATCCCTTTCTATTTTCATCTACAATAATAGCTCTAGGTGGTGGTCACTACTTATGCTTACCAATAACCAAGCACCTTCACTACTTCCTTGAAATTAATTATGGCCATAAACTATTAATAGTTCTGGTCAATGAACTGTGAGTAGAGGCAATGTTTATTACTTTCTGGTGAAAGCAGATAAGAGTCAGAACCCAGTGTTTGACGCTCCTCTTCCTCTGCTTCAGTGACTGTGGAATGCCAAGCAACACAAGAACAGCTACAGGAAAGATTACCTAGACCTGTGAATGACATTATATAAGCAGGAAATAAGCTTCTGTCAAGACACTGAGATTCTGGCACCGTTCCTTACTGTACCATTCCCTGATCTACCCTAACTGATATGGATTGTGAACTTGCTTTAGCTACAGCAAATTAGGGGAACAATAATTCCCTGACTGTATACTAGAATCACCTGGGGAGCTTATAAAAATCCCAATGTCCTGGCCACAGCCCCCAGACCAAGTACATCAGCATTTCTGAGTGTGAGACTCATACATCAGTAGTTTTTTAAGTTCCCGAGGTGATCTCAATGTGCAGCAAAGTTAAGAGCCATTGTCCTACCTGGTAGCATCTTAAATGTCCATCAACAGAGGAATGGATAAAGAAGATGTGGTACATATACAATCAACTATGGTTTCGACCATAAAAAGGAACAAAATTGTGCAATTTGAAGAAATGTGGATGGACATAGAGACTGTCATACAGGATGAAATGTCAGAAAGAGATAAATATTGCATATGAACACATATGTGGAATCTAGAAAAATGGCATGATGAACCTATTTACTAAGCAGAAATAGAGATACAAATGTTGAGAACAAATGTACGGACACCAAAGGGGCAGGAGATAAACTGGAGTGGGATGCCATTGCCTTCTCCGATATATACACTGTTGCTGCTGCTGCTGCTGCTGCGTCTACTATGTGTAAAACAGACAACTACTAAGAATCTACCATGTAGCACAGGGAACTCTATTCAATGCTCTGTGACCTAAGTGGGAAGGAAATCCAAAAAAGAGGGGATAACTGTGTAGCTGTAACTCATTCACTTTGCAGCAGAAACTAACACATTGTAAAGCAACATGTCAATAATAGTTTTTAATAAAATAAAATGCATAGTATTTGCATATAAAAAAAGAACCATTGTCTTAGAGCAATGCTGCACTCTATGGGACTCTCTGGGATTTAGACATTGTGCCAGGATCCTCCAATGGCACCCCACTCCAGTCCTCTTGTCTGGAAAATCCCATGGACGGAGGAGTCTGGTGGGCTGCAGTCCTTGGGGTCGCTAAGAGTTGGACAGGACTGAGCGACTTCACTTTCACTTTTCACTTTCATGCCTTGGAGAAGGAAATGGCAACCCAGTCCAGTGTTCCTACCTGGAGAATCCCAGGGACGGGGAGCTTGGTGGGCTGCCATCTATGGGATCGCACAGAGTCAGACATGACTGAAGCAACTTAGCAGCAGCAGCAGCAGCCTCAACTCTCAAGGATCAGACCTATGGTACAACCACCCAGCAAAGACTCCATGCTAATATATCCAACTATGAGTTTCTCTATACTCGTAGCTGCTGAGCTTCTCAGGAGAGAATCACAAAAGCCCCAAGACTGAGGCACCAGAAACTCAAGGTCTCCACAATCAATTTGCCTCTCCATTGAATATATTAGGCATCTAAGGATGCCTTCTACACATCCCTAGTCAACTGACCCTTCCATTCTCTGCAGTAGCTTTCCAAAGCTGCTTCTCTCTTTTCACACCTCAGATGTACCCTCTTACCTCTCCGTCTCAGAAGATGAGCCACAGAGAACAGGTTATGCTGTCAACCCTTAGACTTCCTGCTTGGGCTCTCTTCTTTATCTTCTTTCTTCATAGTGAGCAGAAAGCAATTCCCCTCACCATCTCTCCACTAGCACTCTGGATCCTATTCACTCATGCCTCTGGAAGAACTTCACTTTACTAGCTGCCCCCTCATTCCTCTTAGGAGAAGGCAATGGCAACCCACTGCAGTACTCTTGCCTGGAAAATCCCATGGACAGGGGAGCCTGGTAGGCTGCAGTCTATGGGGTCGCACCAAGTTGGACACACCTGAGCGACTTCACTTTCACTTTTCAGTTTCATGCATTGGAGAAGGAAATGGCAACCCACTCCAGTGTTCTTGCCTGGAGAATCCCAGGGACGGGGGAGCCTGGTGGGCTGCCATCTATAGGGTTGCACAGAGTCGGACACGACTGAAGCGACTCAGCAGCAGCAGCCTCATTCCTCTCTCTTCAACATCTAATATGCTTTAAGAATGCTTTCTTTACTCACTCTTCTGTTCAAATTTCTTAATTGCCAAATCCAGTGAGGCAACTTCATTCTTAATTTCACTTTACCTGCCCATGATGGTTGACCCTGTTCCAACTCCTGTCTACTCAAAGTGTTCTCCTGCCTTAGACTGTCTGGTTTTGAATATTATTGTGTGACCTCAGCATGTTAATTAACCTATGTGTGCTTGAGTTTCTTAATTAGTAAAAAGAGAATAATAACAGTCCCTATCTCATATAATTGATTGGAGGATTAAATGAAATATAGAGTCAATACTCTGTAATTGCCTATATGAGAAAAGAATCTAAAAAAGAGTGGATATGTGTATATGTATAACTGATTCACTTTGCTGTGCACCTGAAACTAACAAAACATTGTAAATCAACTATACTCCATCAAAAAAAATTTTTTTTCAGGAATAGACAGTCAACAGGGGCGTACTGTATAGCACAGGGAAATCTACTCACTATTTTGTAATAACCTATATGGAAAGAGAATCTGGAAAAGAATGGATATATGTAGATATACAACTGGATCACTATGCTATACACCTGAAACTAGCATAGCAATGTAAATCAGCTATAGTCCAATATAAAACAAAAATTAAATTTAAAAATAATAAAAATATTGATTTCTCAGCCAAAAAAAAAAAGGCTGAGAAAAATCATTAAATAAGAAAAAACAGAATTAAATGAGATAATGCAGGTGGGTGGTCTTGTATCCCCATTTTTTAATGTAAAACTCTGAAATCCTAAACTTCTTTTTCATAAATTTGTTACAAACTCATTTGCCAGAAAAGTCTGACCTGAACTGTCATGAAGCTATGTGTACTCTTTTGTTATCCCACTTGCTGTGAATATACATGTTTTGCTTCATAGATACTGATGTGTTTGATAACAGGAAATGTTGTCACTAATCTTTATAGAAGAGAGAAAAATATATTGAAATCTACAAATTTCTGAATTCCAAAATACAGATCTCTTCCTGTAACTCTAGACATGCCTACCTATGTGCTGACTGACCCTCTTTATGTGGCAATTCCATGGAGACCCCAAAATCAACATATCCAAAACAAATGTATCATCTTGCAGCCTGCCCAGTCATTCTCCCCGCCCCCCACAGTGTATATCACCTCCATCCACCCAGTTGTCAAGTCAATAACTTCAGTTCTTCTCTATCCCTAGCTCTGACAGCCAATCTTGTTTATTCTACCATCCAGAGGTCTCTTAAAAGTTGCCACTTACTATCACTCTTGGCACTACTGGAGGTCAGGCCTCCTCCTATGCAATCAACATTGAGAACTCTTGTTACCCTAATTTCATGTACCTAGAGCATATTCATAATCTGTATCCATCAGGATAAATATTTCAGGGTCTCATCATCCACTTGGATTACCACAACAGTGATGTAAATTTATCTCCCTGGTGTACTGCTCCCCGCCTCCATCCCCAAGTTCCACCCAATTCATTATTTACCCTAAAGTTCTTAAAGCATAAATCTATTTACATCACACTCCTGAATTGTTCTTTGTCCTCAGCTAAAAGTCCAATGCCCTAAATTAGCCTTTTTTTAATCCTTCCCTATCAGACTCTTGCTTACTTACCCCAGTGTCAGTGCTCACCATTCCCCCTTGCAACCCACTTCCTCATACTTCCTTGCTCCCCACACTCCTTTTTGTTCCTTGTACTTACCATGCTCTCTCTTTCTTCCTTTGTTATTGTTTCATTGCTAAGTCGTGTCTGGCTCTTTTGCAACCCCATGAACTGTAGCCCACCAGTCTCCCCGTCCATGGGATTTCCCAATCAAAAATACTGGAGTGGATTGTCATTTCCTTCTCCAGGGGCTCTTCCCAACCCAGGGATCAAACTCGTGTCCCCAGCACTGGCAAGCAGATTCTTTACCACTGAGCTACCAGGGAAGGCCCTTTCTTCCTTTGCCCATGTCCTATATCACCAGGCATATTCCTTCTGAACCTAGATAACTTTTCCTCCAAAAGGCCTTCTTTGACTGTCCAAGACTTAGTGAAGAGCCCTTCCTGTGTCTTCTTCCAATGCCACCATATGCTTTTTGTACTGTAGCATTTGCCTCACTGTTATAAAAAAAAGATTATAAATACAATTGAGATCCTAATTATCTTCTCACTAGAGCTGCCACTAACCAGTTTGGCATCTTCCTGATAATTAAGATTGGACAGTCATAGGCCCAAGGCAAGGACATCAATTGGTGAAATTATTGTGATCTGGATTTCAATTTCTATTTATCCTCTGATGGGTGCCCTCAGTGGAAAGGAGGAGGAAATCTTTCTACATGAGAGAAATAGGAAAGGGAAATTCACAGTAATAGGAAAGTTTATGATATGTGACCAAAAGTGAATAATTCAGATTTAACGAAGACAAACAGGAGACAGAATTGGAGACACAGATAAGGACCCATTATTAGGGACTTTGGCTTATTCTGTAGGCTACAAAAGATATGTTTTGAGTAAAAAAGTAACATGGTTTTTTAGGAGAAAGAATCTATATGTAATGGATACATAAGATGCTTTGGAGACTCATCACAAAAAAATTTTTTGTGACTATGCATTTTGACAGATGTTAGCTAGACTTTGTTATGGTGACCATTTTACAGTATATGCAAATATCTAACCACTATGTTGTATACCAAAATTAATATAATGTTGTATGTGAGTTATACCTTAATTTTTTTTTAATGCTTTGGGGAAAGGAAAGATCAGGATTAGAGAAACAAGAGATTCCTGCATATGAAGAGATCTTACTTTGAAACAGAAAATGTTTTCCTTCAACTTCTATATTTACAGTTATTCTCCTGCTATCACCAATATATATATTTATTTAGCTCTCATTAAGTGTCCATAACATGCAGAACACAAAATAAATTGATTTCTTAATTATTCAGTGCTATTGAGAAAAATTTTTAGTATAGAATTAAAGATTTTAATTCCCACCCACAATTCACACCACATGCCACTATAAATTCCAAATATACTACTGAGTTAAATACTTTAAAACTGTTATAAGTAGGTTTCTAAGTATTTCCTAAATTTTCTGAAACATAGGAAATTATAAATAACAAGATAAGCAGGCTGGATTACATCAAACCATATCACCTGCACACACACAAAAAGCATAATGGAGATGAAGAGGAATTTGAAAGAATGAAAAATCATTCATGATTAATTTGACATGGAAACTTTTTTTCAAAATCTGCTTGGAATTAATACNTTATAAATAATAAGATAAGCAGGCTGGATTACATCAAACCATATCACCTGCACACACACAAAAAGCATAATGGAGATGAAGAGGAATTTGAAAGAATGAAAAATCATTCATGATTAATTTGACATGGAAACTTTTTTTCAAAATCTGCTTGGAATTAATACAAATCTATATATAAAAGATTCCAATTAACAAATAGCCCAATGAATTAATGGATAATAACCATAATTATAAATCTTTGCATGATTCTCAACCACATCTTGTGAGATTAATAGAATAATTATTTCTATTGCTCACATTTTATAAATGCTCCAAATATATTAAGTGACTTTTAGAAGATCCTCAGCCAGTATGTGGCAAGTCAAAGCTTAGCCCAATTCTTTGGATACTGTGTTCAATATCCTTTCCTCTATGTCACACTGAAGTATCAATAATATAGGGTAAGGGTATAACTCAAATGAGAAAATTCATTTATAAAAATTGTTAAAACTAAACTATATATTATTGCTAAAAAACTTAAATGACCCAAATATTTAGATACAAATAAATCAATAAGCAAATCACAGTATGTGATTTTAATTATAAGCAAAATTCCATTAGAATTGATATATTCAAGCACTATGTAGAAAGACGGAAAAGATCTTTAAAAATACAGGCCAATGGAAAAACATATGTAATGTGAAGCATTACTTATTCATTGATTTCTACAATAAACATTTTGACTTGTAATCAGGAACATGATAAAAGACTATAGATTTTATGACTCAGTGGTGATTTATAAGATTGGGGTTTTATTTTTCCTTTTCATATAATAATATTTATGACCAACCTAGACAGCATATTAAAGAGCAGAAATATTACTTTGCCAACAAAGGTCCATCTAATCAAGGTTTTTCCAGTAGTCATGTA
Organism: Neotragus pygmaeus; assembly: GCA_006410875.1. Lineage (NCBI taxonomy): Eukaryota > Metazoa > Chordata > Mammalia > Artiodactyla > Bovidae > Neotragus > Neotragus pygmaeus. The sequence continues at coordinate 27,654 of SJYV01024246.1, read as the reverse complement.
TGGATGTGAGAGTTGGACTATAAAGAAAGCTGAGCACTGAAGAATTGATGTTTTTGAACTGTGGTGCTGGAGAAGACTCTTGAGAGTCCCTTGAACTGCAAGGAGATCCAACCAGTCCATCCTAAAGGAAATCAGTCCTGAATGTTCACTGGAAGGACTTATGTTGAAGCTGAAACTTCAATACTTTGGCCACTTGATGCAAAGAGCTGACTCATTGGAAAAGACCCTGATGCTGGGAAAGATTGAGGGCGAGAGAAGAAGGGGACAACAGAGGATAAGATGGTTGGATGGCATCACTGACTCAATGGACATGAGTTTGAGTAAACTCCAGGAGTTGTTGATGGACAGGGAGGCCTGGTGAGCTGCAGTTCATGGGGTCACAAAGAGTCGGACATGACTGAGCGACTGAACTAAACTGAACTGTTAACTTTGATGTTTCTTTTCAGTGTTCGCTGTCAGTTGTTAGATCATTTAAAACCAAAGCAAAAACCTGCCTGAAAGAAATGATACACACACACATAAAATGTCTAGGGAATAAGTATAAAGCAACTTATTTCCAAAAACAAAAATCTATATTGAGGTATAACTGACATACAATAAACTACATATATTTAAAAGTTGAATTTATTGGCTTTTGACATTTTGTTGTTCACTCACTCAGTCACGTCTGACTATTTGCGACCCCACGAATGCAGCACACCAGGCTTCCCTGTCCATCACCAAGTCCTGGAACTTGCTCAAACTCATGTGCATGGAGTTGGTGTTGCCGTCTAGCCATCTCATCCTCTATCATCCCCTTCTACTCCTGCTTTCAATCTTTCCCAGCATCAAGGTCTTTTTAATGAGTCAGTTCTTAGCATCAGGTGGCCAAAGCATTGGAACTTCAGTTTCAGTATCAGTCCTTCCAAGGACTATTCAAGGTTGATTTCCTTTAGGATTGACTGGTTTGATCTCCTTGCTCTCCAAGGGACTCTCAAGAGTCTTCTCCAGCATCACATTTTGAAAGCATCAGTTCTTCAGTGCTCAGCCATCTTTGTGGTCCAACTCTCACATCTGTACATGACTACTGGAAAAAACATAGCTTTGACTCTATGGACCTTTTTCAGCAAAGTGACATCTCTGCTTTTTAGTATACTGTCTAGGTCTGTCATTACTTTAGCAAAGTGAAAGTTGCTCAGTCATGTCCAACTCTTTGCGACTCCATGGACTATACAGTACATGGAATTCTTCAGGCCAGAAGAGCCTTTCCCTTCTCCAGGGGATCTTCCCAACTCGGGAATTGAACCCAGGTCTCTCTCATTGCAGGCAGATTCTTTACCAGCTGAGCCACAAGGGAAGCCCTCCAAGGAGCAAGTGTCTTTTAACTTCATGGCTGCAGTCATTGTCCACAGTGACTTTGGAGCCCAAGAAAATAAAATCTATCATTGTTTCCATTGTTTCCCCATCTGTTTGCCATGAAGTGATGAGATTGGATGCCATGATCTTAGTTTTTGAAAGCTGAGCTTTAAGCCAGCTTTTGTTAAACCATCACCACAACCCTGAAAAATGCCCTGATGCCCCTGGGCAATCCATGCCTCCTTCGTGGTCCATAGGCAACCACTGATCTGCTTTCTTTCACTATAGTTTCCATTTTCTAGAATGTTAGTAAACAAAATGATGCCACAGGTAGTGTGTGTTTTTTTTTGTTTGTTTGTCTTCTTTCGCTCAGGATAATTACTTTGAAATTCAGGTACATTTTTGTGGATGTGACTAGAAAGATGATTTCCATGTATGCTGAAGTTTGATAAATATAGTCAAAGGGCATTAATAATGACAAAAACATAATTTCCTTCTGGCATTTGCAGGATTTGTTGATGGAGGCACAGTGGGTATTTTTAAATCCTTTTTTTACCAACAGCCAGCCAGCGGGAATGTTCCCCAGTTGGAAAGTGGGGTGGGGACTCTGGCTCCAATGCTGCCTGCAGTTCTTGGGGTTCAGCTCAAGTTTTGGTAATGTAGTTTTCTTATCTGTGAAATGAAGTTAGACTGACTTCTTTTGGTGAATAGGAACCACTCCCCCCCTACCCAAGCTGTTAACATCTCTAGACTTGAGATAACAAGAGGATTACATGGGGAAATATAGGGGAAATGCCAAAAAGGCAGACTGGGGAGGGGGCTGGGCGGTGGAAGAAGCCAGTGAACAGATGTTTTCTTTTCTTTAGGTCAGAAGCTTAATAATCTTACAGACACTGATCTATTTGCTGTTTAGTAACCCTACATTTGCTGAGAAGGCAGGCTGAGGAAGTTGTTTTGCAGTCAGACAGAACTGGACTTGAATCTCACCCAAGCCCATGTCACTTCCCTTCTCATGGCGTATCAGAAAAATGAGAACAAAGAAAAACAGGCAAGATATCTGATAGATTGTTCTGAAGATTAGCATTTAATAATCAAAAAACTTCACCTGTAAAATGAAGACCATTTTAAATGGAAGTGATGAAGTTCAGAGCTCTCGACATTTCAGGAATATTTGGTAGCAACAAAAATCCAGGTCCATCTAGCTAGAAAACAAAAGGAAATGGAGAGAATCCCTGGGCAGAATCCCTTCTGTAGGTCTCTCCACAGTGCTTCCCTTGAGGAGCGTGTATTCTGCAGACAGACCCTCTCTATCTAGTGAAGGAATTGTCTACACCACAACAGCCTTTTGTTCAGTCATATGTTGAAACTAGCTTCTACTGGCTTGTGAGAGCCCACTTTTAAATTTTCAGGGATCCAGTGAGTCGGTGGTTAATCACTAACAAAAGGTAAATTATAGTGATTTGCAGTTACATGACATATTTAAAAGGAAGGCAATCAATACTCAAAACTCCTTGCTTTCTAACTGTGTAACTACATTTTACTATTATCTCTACTGTTAAGGCTATTGATTTCTGATAAATCTGTATAGTGAAACTCCACTATACTGGCATGCTACAGCACATTAATTTCCAGCCCCCATATTCAGTGATGTCATATTAGAACCTTGAAGTCAGCCATGGATCTCAGCTAATGCTACAAATCAGGGTTTGATTTACTGTTTGTTGATTATCTAGACTTCAGAAAATGACGGGGGAAATGCAGATTATGAATAACGAGGATTAAATTTAAGTGTTTGTGTCTATAGCTGTTACATTGTAAATACTAATAAGCAAATAATCTTCCAATATTCAAAAACTATTACCCAGTTCAATAAAGAAGTCACTCACATCATTAACATGAATATAAATTCTAACACATATCTTCATCATTTCATTTCTATCACTAAGATAAATTAAAATACCAACTAATGATTGTGTTGGAACTACGTTATCCTCAATGACAACCATAGGTTGACAACATAAGAGTCAAGGAAAACTCAGTGAAAGTATCCTGTGAGAATCAATGGGCTATATGAAATTCACAGTAAACAGTACTGAATATTTTACTATTACTTAAAATTTGTGCTATACACCTCTTATATCAGTGGAATTTATAATAAATTTAAATATATGCATATATATGCATTTCTTGGAAGTCAGCCAGAGATAGCCATTAAACGTTTACCTGCATGTTAATGTCCAGACTCACCAATTCTGAGTTTAGTAGTCCCATTTAAATAGAAACCTCTCTTTTCACTATCTAAGCATCTGTCCAATTGTGTCCCTCATCTACATGTCTGTGCTTGCACCAAGAATGGTTGTGTAGTATACATAGTACAAGAACTGACGTAGCATGGGGCAAGTGCCAGGCAAGACCATATTTGATCATCTCACTGACTACAGAGACAGGTACAGTTCCCCAAAAGGAACAGAGATACTGGACAACCAAAACCAGCAGATGCCCGTTACAGTAGGTCTTCCTTAAATAGTAACTCACTATCATGTAAAGCAGCTCTGACCTTTTAATCTCAGGAAAGAAAATTAGTGACAGTTTATTCATGCAGTAGTACATCTGACATTCTAAGATTAAATCATCTGCAACATATTTAAATAAGTTGTCAATAGGTTTTCCAGCCAGCAGTAGTTTATGATTCATTCTTTCTTCTAACCAGCATTTCTTGAGCGTCTACTTTTTAAGGAACTGGGTTAGGTACTCTGGAACTACTTAAGTTTACTCTAAATTTGATAAATGGCAGTTTAGCTTGCTCACAAGCCCATCTGTTGTGTCTCAAACATCCTATTCTGAATATGGTACCACTTCTTTAAAAACCAGTTTATGCCACCTCAGCTTTAGTAGACTAATTGAACCAAACATGTTCAAAGAGGCAAACTCTAAGAATAAATCCCCAAATGTCAGTGCTGTCTAGGAGGAATGAAGAAACATATGGGATCCCAGCCATTCTTCAAATTATTTCTGCTAAGGTGTCTGAGGGGGCCAGGCTCTAGAGAAAAGCTTTATGCCTTCCAGAAAAGTCATATGGTCATGTAATTCTAATTGTAACCTTGAAAAAAATAATAAATTGTACACTTGGAAATCATTGCAAAAATACTCTCATCACAAAGGGCCTTCACATTACATCCTATTTGCAGTTCAAAGCACTGTTACAGCCTTAAAAATGCACAAGAAATGTCCCCTTATTGTAAGAACATCCTTTGCATGTGAACATAATGAATGTCATCCACCCTATACTTCATCTTTGGGGAGATCAGGCCAATGTCTTCTCTGGAGATGACTGTAGTGTTCTTTGAAAATGCATCTTACTTACTTCCAAAAGAGAACAAATGGCTCTTATGCTAGAAAGAAATAGATCAAAGTGGCTCAGATGTGTAAACTAGAGGCAGTTAAAAAAGAGTTTTTGTTTAAAGGATATGGGCCAAAAAGAACACATAAGCTCAGGAAGTTAAAGCAGTCAACTCAGCTCAAATCAAGAGAGAAAAAACAGCCTGAAACAGTTGACGCAACTCTGCAGACATAGGACAGAATCTTTGTCCTGGGCTAGGGGAATGGAAGCAAGGACCTGGGACAGAGGAGCTAGAGCAGGCAGGGTGGGGAGGCTTGAGTGCCAGCTATATGCGAGGCTCTGCTTTAGCTACTTGTCATAGGAAATCAGTAACCCTCTCTTCAAGATAGGTATTATATACCCCTAAATGACAGATGGTGAAACTAAGGCTCAAAGAAGTCAATAACCTGTCTCAGATCACACAACTAAAAAGTGTCAGAACCAGAATTCCAGTTAAGAACTCTTTGGTTCCAAACTGCTCTTCCTACAGTTTGGCTCCAATGAAACTGGACAGCAAGCAAATGCAAATCCTAATATCCAAAGGGACAGTGATGAACTTGATTCCAGTGTAGGCTGCCGTCTATACCTGGGAGTGAAGCACAGCAGAAAGCTCTAGACGGTGGCAATATTTTCAATCAGGTCATGAAGCAGGCAGGAAGAGTAGAAGGACAAGTAGAAGAGAATATTCTATCTGATTCAGGATCTTAGATGCAGGATCTTAGCCAATGGCTAGGGATGGACCTGGGAACAAGTCCAGGTCCAGGGAGAGAGCCTGGTATGGCTATACAGGCTTACCTTATCATGCTTCACAGATATTGCTTTAAAAAAAAAACAATTTGAAGGTTTGTGGCAACCCTGCATTAAGCAAGTCTTCTAGCATCATTTTTCTAACAGCATTTGCTCACATCATGTCTGTGTGCCACATTCTGGTAATTTGTGCAATGTTTCAGACTTTTTCATGATTATTGTATTTGTTGTGGTGATCAGTGATCAGCGATCTCTGATGTTACTGTTGTCGTTGTTTTGGGAAGCCACAAACTATGCCCACATAAGACAGTGAACTTAATTGATAAATGTGTGTGTTCTGATTGCTCCACTGACAGACCCTACCCTATCTCTCTCTGCTGCTGCTACTGCTAAGTCACTTCAGTCATGTCCGACTCTGTGCGACCCCATAGACGGCAGCCCACCAGGCTTCCCAGTCCCTGGGATTCTCCAGGCAAGAACACTGGAGTGGGTTGCCATTTCCTTCTGCTATCCCCTCTTTAAACAACAATATTTAAATAAGACCAACTAATAACCCTACAATGGCCTCGAAGGGTTCAAATGAAGAGTTGCACTTCTCTCACTTAAAATCAAAAGCTAGACATGATTAAGTTTAGTGAGGAAAGCATGTCAAAAGCTAAAAAATTAGGCCTCTTGTCCCAGTTAGCCAAGAAGTGAATACAAAAGAAAAGTTCTTAAAAGAAATGAGAAGTGCTACTCTACTAGATACAAATGATAAGAGTGAAATAGCCTTATTGCTAATATGGAGAAGGTTCTTGTGATCTGAACAGAGGCTCAAACCAGCCACAACTTTTTCATAAGTCAAAGCTAACCCAGAGCAAGGCCCCAACTCTCTTCAATTCTGTAAAAGCTGAGAGTGGTGAGGAAGCTGTAGCAGGAAAGCTTGAGGCTAGAAGAAGAGGTTGATTCAATAAGGTTTAAGGAAAGCAGTCATCTCCATAACATAAAAGTACATAGTAGAGCAGCTGATGTAGAAACCACAGAAAGTTATCCTGAAGATCTTGCTAAGATAATTAATGAAGGTCATTACACTAAACAATAGATTTCCAATGTAGATGAAACAGCATTCTACTGGAAGAAGATGCCATCAAGGACTTTCACAGATAGAGAGGAGAACTTAATGCCTGGCTTCAAATCTTCATAAGACAGCTGACTGTCTTGTTAGGGGCTAATACAGCTGGGGACTTGAAGTTGAAACCAGTGTTCATTTACTATTCTGAAAATCCTAGCACCCCTAAGAATTCTCGGAAATCGACTCTGCCTGTGCCTGTAAAATGGAACAACAAAGTCTAGATAACAGAACATACACTGTTTATAACATGGTTTACTGAATATATGAAGCCCAATTATAAGACCTACTGCTCAGAAAAAAATATTCCGTTCAAAATATTGATAATACACTTGATCATCCAAGAACTCTGATGGAGGTGTACAATAAAACTAATGCTATTTTCATGCCTGCCAACACAAATCCATCGTGCAGTTTACAGTTTGGGAGTAGTTTTGACCTCCAAGTCTTCTCACTTAAGAAGTACAGTTTGTAAGGCTTTAACTGCCAAACTCTCCAAGCCAGGCTTCAACAATACATGAACCATGAACTTGCAGATGTTCAAGCTGGTTTTAGAAAAGGCAGAGGAACCAGAGATCAANGAATGATGCTAAAGCTGAAACTCCAGTACTTTGGCCAGCTCATGCGAAGAGTTGACTCATTGGAAAAGACTTTGATGCTGGGAAGGATTGGAGGCAGGAAGAGAAGGGGACGACAGAGGATGAGATGGCTGGATGGCATCACGGACTCAATGAACGTGAGTCTGAGTGAACTATGGGAGATGGTGATGGACAGGGAGGCCTGGTGTGCTGCGATTCATGGGGTTGCAAAGAGTCGGACATGACTGAGCGACTGACCTGAACTGAAGATAATGAGGCTGCAAGAGAGCAGAAACTGGCGCAGTCATGAAATCTTGTGAGAGCCATGGTAAATCACAGAAAACCAAAGTTAAGAGGCAGAAAAGAAACCACAGAGAGAAACAAGACACCAGGAGCACAGAGACTATCTCAGAGCATGAAGAGACAGTCTTCCCTGGTCTGTAAAATGATCTCAGTTCTTGGCTTCTTTCCTTTATCAGCTCACAGACACCCTCATGATAAGCGGGATTGAGCAAGACTGTGAGTTTCTTGTATCAAAAGCACTTCACCAAGAACAACACTCTGACACAAACCACAGCAAGATCTTTTTTGACCCACCTCCTAGAATAACAAAAATAAAAAACTGTCACCTAATTAAGCTTAAAAGCTTTTCCACAGGGGGAAAAAAAAAAAAACTATAAACAAGATGAAAAGACAACACTCAGAATGAGAGAGAACATTTGCGAATGAAGCAACAGACAAAAGGTTAATCTCCAAGATATATATACTGCTCAAGGAGCTCAATATAAAAAACACAAGCAATTCAATCAAAAAATGGATGGAAAACCTAAAGAGATATCTCTTCAAAGAAGGCATACAGATGGCCAAAAGGCATGTGGAGGGACACTCGGCATCACTAATTATTAGATAAACACAAATCAAAACCACAATGAGGTGCACCTCACACTGGCCTAGATGGCCATCATCAAAAAATCTACAAATAATCCATGCTATAGAGAGTGTAGAGAAAAGGGAACCCGCTTATACTGTTTGCAGGAATGCAAATTGATACAGCCACTGTGGAGAACAGCATGGAAGTTCCTTTAAAAAAAAAACTAAACCTAAAACTACCATATGACCCCACAATCCCACTACTGGGCACACACCCAGGGGCAAAAGGCATAATTCAAAAGGACACGTACTCCAGTGTTCATTGCAGCACTATTTACAACAGTCAGGACATGGAAGCAACCTAGATGTCCATCGACAGATGAATGGATAAAGAAGATGTAGTATATATAGAAATATAATGGAATATTACTCAGCCACGAAAAGGAAAAAAATTGAGTCAGTGTCGTGATGAACCTAGAGCCTGTCATACAAAGTAAACTCAGAAAAAGAAAAGCAAATACTGTATATTAACTCATATATATGGAATCTAGAAACATGGTACTGATGAGCCTATTTGCAGGGCAGGAATAGAGATGGAGACATAAATAATAGACTTATGGACACAGTAGGGGAAGGAGAGGGTGGGGTGAATTGAGAGAGTAGCCCTGATGTGTATACGCTATCATGTGTAAAATACATAGCTAGTGGGAAGCCGCTGTATAGCAGAGGGAGCTCAGCTGGGTGCTCTGTGATGACCTAGATGGGTAGAATCAGAGGGTGGGAGGGAGGCTCCAGAGGGAAAGGATATATGTATACATATGGCTGACTCACGTTGTTGTACAGCAGAAACTAACACAATGTTTTGATGCAATTTTATTTCAATTTTTTAAAAAAGCACTTTACCTGCACTATTTCTGACATACTGCCAAGTAACCATAAGCCTACCATAATCAGTATCTTTGGAACCCAGGTAGGTTTATTCTCTAAAGAGAAGAGTCTACAGAATGGTTCTTCAGTGTGCTTCTTCGAAACAATGATAGTCTCCACACTCGAGACTCTCAGCTTCCTGAGAGCAGCAACCTCATCTGGTTCTGCACACCCGTGTATACCCAGCGTAGTGCCAGCACACAGACTCTTTCAGTAAACATATTCTGAATGAAGGAAACCACAAGTCATTTTAAAATGTTCAATTTACTTAATTTCCGCAACAGCCCTGTGAGATATTTCTCTTAACCACAGCTTATTGCAATACACTTGTTGTCTATTGGCCCATGTAATATTATACTTTTTACCAGTTTCATTAGAACCATTAAAATAAAGAGCCAGAATAATAAATTTTAGTATTTCGATTAGTCCCTATAGTCAAAGAAAGAAAACAAATAATCCCTTGCTTCTCTAAAGTGCAACAAACCATTTTTGTTATTCTAATTTAATATTCCCATCAACCATATGAAATAATATTACATTCTCACTTTACAGACAAAATTCAAGGCAGAGAGGAGTTATATAACTGGAAAGGAATGAAGTCAGAATTCAAACATTAGGTCAGACTTAAAAATTAGTTCTTTCCCTTTGTCCTAAGCTGCTCACAGCATTCTTAGAGATCATCCAATTCACCCTTTTGTTTTACATGTGGGAAAATGTAAAGGTCTTAAAGTAGAACTTCTGATTCCTGACTCTGAGAGTTGAGAAGGCATAAACATCATTGTTCTGCTGATGAAAAGATATCAACACAAAGCCAGGATAATTCTTGACTGGAGTCATTGAATGTATTGAGGATTTTTTTATCCAGATATTAGTATTGCTGATTCCATTTTACTACTGAAGTTCCACTGGCCATAGAAGAAAACTTAAATCTCATAATCTACTGTTAGTTTTTCTTATGGTATGCATGCATGCATGGATAGATCAATGGATATAGCCCTCTATCTATATATATGCATAGATAATTTCCCCTGCATAGGAAATTGTTATGCTTTACATGATCAGTTCCTCCATATTCAAGCAAATGTAGATTTTTAAATAATTTTGTAGAGCCACCTATGGTCCAGGTAATTTTTTCTATATGCCACTTTACTAATGTAGAGTCATGAGAGAAGCCTACATTTTCCCAAGTCTCCATTCATCTGGGGAATTAAAATCTTCTATATAAAATCTGAGTCATCATGAAAAGATCTCATCTTCCAATTGTTCAGCATTCATGAGTCCTATTCCTTCCAAGAGAGATGGAAGTGTGATTCACTGCCAGTACTATGTCCTGAGTGCTAATTTCTGAAACTCTACTACCAGACCTCTGGCTTCATCTCATGCTCATTAAATTAATTTTAATCTCATAGTGATTCAAAGTCCCACCAGCAGGTTGCACTGAATGTTATAATAATTTAGAGTTTTCTAAGTTTTAGTTTTCTAAATTCATTGTAATTCATTAGCAGTGATACCCTTGCACTAGATGTCATCAGGGGAAAACACCCAAAGGCAAGATTTCTGCTTCCAAAGTGGTGTGTGTGTGTGTGTGTGTGTGTGTGTGTGTGTGTGTGGCTCTGCAATTGTGGTCTCTAGATCCACTGGGATTCCAATCTACTTCAAATCTTGATTTGCAAGTTGGTAGACTATTAGTAAATATGCACATGTGCACACACACACACACACACACACACACACATATATATCTACCTATTAAATCCATGCACACTGTGATAATTTACTATGCTTGGATGCCTTCTTTAAAACATTCTTACCACTACCTGGTACAGTATAAAGATCATAAACTTCAAAGTCTGATATCTAATCTAAGTTCTGTCATATACTAGTTTGTTTGCTATTATGCTGGAACAAGTTACTAAACCTATTTTCTCTTTTTTTTTTTCCATTTGTATAAGNACCACTACCTGGTACAGTATAAAGATCATAAACTTCAAAGTCTGATATCTAATCTAAGTTCTGTCATATACTAGTTTGTTTGCTATTATGCTGGAACAAGTTACTAAACCTATCTTCTCTTTTTTTTTTTTCCATTTGTATAAGGACAGTCCTGAATGTTCATTGGAAGGACTGATGTTGAAGCTGAAACTCCAATACTTTGGCCACCTGATGCAAAGAGCTGACTCATTTGAAAAGATCCTAATGCTGGGAAAGATTGAAGGCGGGAGAAGGGGACAACAGAGGATGAGATGGTTGGATGGCATCACCGACTCAGTGGATATGAGTAAACTCCAGGAGTTGGTGATGGACAGGAAGGCCTGGCATGCTGCAATCCATGGGGTCGCAAAGAGTCAGACATGACTGAGTGGATTAAACTGAACTGATAAGGACAATTACACATTTCCTCATAATAACATTCTATGGATTAAATAAAATAATGCAGGTAATTCACCCAGCACAGCACCCAGACACTAATACTCAAAGAAAGTCTCTGTCTAAAAAGAACAGAAGGCACCATTAGGTCACAAAGGTAGGCCACCAATTCATATTTCAAAAATTACTTACAATTATATGGAGAGCAAAACATACAAGTGCCTGGAAAACAACATGGAATATTTAGAAATTCAGAATAAAATGGTCTAAAATCAAAATACCCCTAGCTGTCTTCTTATGAAAATGAACTTTCAGTTTAAAGTATATTTTTCTTAGGAATCTAGCTCTGAGACATTTTGCTTTAAGGCATTGGTTTAAAGAGTTGAAATTTCATCAACTTGAAACTGGTAGTATAAAGATCTCTTAAATCCAAATGGGAACACATGGAATTTATCTGTAAAATAATTTTTACAGAAAGATCAAAGAGAAAAGTTCTACAAAGTCATGACATTGAACATAAAAGATAACTATGAAACAGCATAACAAGTTCCTTTTTCCAGCTAAGTATGATATTTTAGGGGATCATATAATTACTAGGCCAGGTAGTGTCTTCAGGCCTCTGTGAATCTTACTGCACTTGGGCCTGGAGCGACTTAAACCTGGTCAGACAAATGGGCCTCCATCATTTCAAAAGGGCCTTGTTATAAGCTCTAGAGGTTCACAGACAAATCGTAGCAATAAAATTCATAGAAAAACCTTTTGAGAACTATCTAAAATGGGTGAGGTCAATTGAATAAAACAAAGTAACTGGTACTGGTACAGACATCTTTTAAAGGCCATTTGTTCTCCAAACGAATTACTTAAGGAGTAAACCAAATTTAACCTTCTAGGCAGATGAGTGACTTAAGTCTTTGGGGAACCACTTGAATCATACAAACCATGAATGCAGGGTCCAGAAGATAATGGTAAAATGTTGGTTTGTAAATCTATCAGTGGACATGATGGCTTAAGCCTGGCAGGAGTCTTAATGATAGATCGAGTCAAATAAATTGGATAATTTTCATAAAAGGCAACAAATTGATACCATAAAGGTCACTTATTTTTTAAAAAGATGTTTTCACAGATAATGTAATGGAAACACCAGAGAGAGGGCATAGGGTATATGGGGTTCAGTTCAGTTGCTCAGTTGTGTCTGACTCTTTGCAACCCCATGAATCACAGCACACCAGGCCTCCCTGTCCATCACCAACTCCCGGAGTTTACCCAAACTCATGTCCATCGAGTCAGTGATGCCATCCAGCCATCTCATCCTCTGTCATCCCCTTTTCCTCCTGCCCCCAATCCCTCCCAACATCAGGGCCTTTTCCAATGAGACAACTCTTCCCATGAGGTGTCCAAAGTATTGGAGTTTCAGCCTCAACATCAGTCCTTCCAATGAACACTCAGAACTGGTCTCCTTTAGGATGGACTGGTTGGATCTCCTTGCAGTATATGGGGTAGTGTCAACGTTTCTCTTCCCTGAGAGCATTTATTGGTGGTATATACTCCTGAGAGATAAAAAGGAAGTTAACTACAGAAGTTCAAACTAGTGGAACTTCCCTGGTGGTTCAGTGGTTAAGAATGCACTTTCCAATGCAGAGCACACAGCTTCCCCTGGTTCCCCTGGTCGGGGAACTAAGATTCCACATGCTGCAGGGCAACTAAGCCCAAGCACCATAACTACTGAGCCCACATGCCACAACTAGTGAGAAGTCCACACAACACAACACAAGATCCCACATGCTGCAACTAAGACCTGACACAGTCAAATAAAAATGAACGAATGAAGCTCAAACTAAAAATAAGAACTTTTATCACTGTGCATTTTGATCCAAAAATTTCATCAAATCGAGGCAGAAATGCTCTAAAAATCAGAAAACTCAGTATATGAAAGGAACCTGTTTCTCACATGCTTTCAATAATTAGTAATTATTATAATTAACATTGCTCCAATTATAAATAATTAAAGCAACTAATAACAGTATTTTGCTTCCCAGTGGGTGCTAGTGGTAAGGAATCTGCCTGCCAATGCAGGAGACATAAGAGACACTGGTTCAATTCCTGAGTCAGGAAGATCCCCTGGAGAAGGAAATGGAAACCCAGTCAAGTATTCTTGCCTGGAGAATACCATGGACAGAGGAGCCTGGAGGGCTATGGTGCATGGGGTCACAGAGTCAGACATGACTGAAGCGACTTTAGCACCTACAGAGTTGCTTACTGTGTTTAACAACAACATTCAGATTCATAGTCTCTCTTAAGTCTTCAAAAAATACCATATGTTGTGTCATATCATACAGATGAAAAAATGGAAGTAAAAGAGATTAATTAACCTGACCAAGACAACACAGCTAGTAAATAGTCCAGGTAACATTTAATGTTGTTTTTTCTAGTCTCACAAATTCACTTGAATGGTACAGATACAGCATATGCAATGACCTCATTTTAAAATATCCTAGGATAAAAATAAAATCACAAACAGAAACACGAAAGTGTAACAGAAGTACAAAGATCATCAATTCTTTGGAGAAAAGTGGCCTTGGGTAAGCTAGCACAGAACAATTATTATTATTCATTAAGAGAAAATAATAACTTTCTGAGGATATGCAATTTACTGTAATATTAATAAAGCTTTAGAAAGCCCAAAGGATGGTTTATTGTGTGGAAGCTGTTGGGAGTGTGATTTTTCTTGATTGTATGGTCTTTTTTTTTTTAATTCATTGTCTTTGCTTGGTCCAGTAATTACATTTTGAAGTTCCATAGCACAAAGAAGCTGATGTAGCAAGTAAGCCAATCTGAATAGCTTTTTCACTGTTTCTCATAAAGACATGATTTGCAGTTACAATATTTTCCTTCACCCAATGCCTTCAGATGATCAAATCCTCCCTCAGGAAAGGAAACAAAACCAGCCAAATTGCCAACATTCTTCACCTCTTGAGACAGCTTATTTGCATGTTGCAATGAAGGCTCTTATTATCTCTTATTCCATCTTGAATCTAGAATACTTTATTGTGATCTTAAAACAAAAAGATATGTCTATCTTGATGAGTCTGATGATGTCCCTCGTGATAAGCTTGACCCTCCGCCATTTTCTCAAATTATATTTTGGGTCAATTTGCAAGTACTTTTTAAAACATGCATTTAACAACTTTTCCTAAACACAGAATGAGCACCTAACAGATTTCCTCCTTATATGAAATCAATGGCACCCTCCCTTCCTACTTAATCTGTGTAACCAAGGTTCCACAATACTGAGTCAACTCATTCAGATTCAAAAGACCTATTATAAAATTAAAGTTTCTAATACACTGAGTAATATCTGAGCAGAATCAGAGATGCAAAAGAAAACATTTCCAAAGGGAGTTGTGGGAAGAGATGACACACACAGAACTGAGCCTTCTCATCCTTGAACTGAGCTTTGGAGATACTCAGACACCATGAAGAAGTTAACAGAACTCAGAAGACCTAAAAGTGTAAGAAATCATGGTGAAGACAGAATTTAGGACCCAGAGGTGCAGGAAATGGCTGCTCAGAACAGAAGATGGCCAGGAACCACACCACAGACAGAAAACAGGCTATGGGGAGCTGTTTGACCTCCCGACATGCTCTGTGTAACAAATGAGTGGCACCAACCTGTGATCAGCCAGCTGCAGGAGGGAGCCAATAACCCCAGGACAGGACAGCCGTTCCTCCCTAGAGCCCAGTAGTGACAACTGTGAGAAGCACCCGTGAGGAAAGTGAAGTACCCAAGACAAAGTCACAAAGGGAAGTGGATGGACTGAGATAGGGTCTGGCAGAGGCCAGCATCCCTCTCAGTCAGCCAGGTGAGCACAGGAAGTGCTGCCTTGACCAGAAGACCAAGGAAATTCTTTTCTGCTAAACATTCATCTTTGTATTTCCTTCCTGCTTTGCTCTCTGCTAGCAATTTCTTTCTCCGGAGGAGGCAATGGCACCCCACTCCAGTACTCTTGCCTGGAAAATCCCATGGATGGAGGAGCCTGGAAGGCTGCAGTCCATGGGGTCGCAAAGAGTTGGACATGTCTGAGCAATTTCCCTTTCACTTTTCACTTTCATGCACTGGAGAAGGAAATGGCAACCCACTCCAGTGTTCTTGCCTGGAGAATCCCAGGGACGGGGGAGCCTGGTGGGCTGCCGTCTATGGGATCGCACAGAGTCGAACATGACTGAAGCGACTCAGCAGCAGCAGCAGCAGTTTCTTCCTCACCTGGAACTACCGCCTGACTTCAGTTCTTACAGCATTTCACCACCAGTTCAGAGCGGGGAGAACAGATGATAATGAAGATTAAAAAGGAGAGAAGAGAAGAGAAATCGGTGATTTCTCTTGATTCTCTTTCTCTCTTGATTCCTCCTGCCTCAGCTTTGGTGCATCCTTAAGTTTCACTATAAAAACCTAATCTGCTGACATTAATATAAGATGCTGTGTAGTGCATGCCTATCACATACCAGGCTCAGGGCCACTTACTTGACAAATATTATATAATTCAGTACAACATCTTGGGGCAAGGCTCATTGCCCCTAATTCAGAGGTGATGAAAGTCTTAAAATTTTAAAGTCTTAAAATCTATCCATAGTCATACAGATTTTATACATGTTCAAATCCAAGATTCAAATCCAGATCAGGGTGGCTCCAAAGACCATATTTAAGTATGGTCTTCACTACTATTTCTAGAATTCCCTTTGAAAATACCAAACAAGCTGGCATCTACAGCCAGGTGTAACTCAGATGCCTTTATAGGTTAGGAAGGTGATTCTCCATACCCAGGCGGTGGAAACAGGCTACCTTGCCCATCCTCCTCACCAGGGATTCTCCCTGAGTGAGGCAGGATGGAAAGAAAAATGGTTTTGTTTTGTTTTTTAAAGATGCTTTTGTGTTTTCTACTCATACTTTTGGAGAAGGAAATGGCAAACCACTCTAGTATCTTGCCTGGAAAATCCCATGGATAGAGGAGCTTGGTAGGCTACAGTCCATGGGGTCACAAAGAATCGGACAGGACTGAAGCAATTTAGCACACACAAAGACAGTCATACTTTTTCTGTCCTCTGAGTTCTGTGTCAGAGAAAGAACACAACCCCTACTTGATTCCTACCCAAAACACAAGGCATGAAGGTTGAGCACCGTGTATGGCAAGGTTAATGAAATTTGAACACTAAATATTCCCCAAAGACTGCATGCTTCTCTGCTCTTCAAGCTCTCCTCTCTCGGGAATCCTCTTCGCAGAACACTTCGGTGTCTGCCCACTGTGGCTTGGATTGGGCATCACTTCTTTTCTAAGATTCATTCATATGCTTTGCTCAATAACAGACCAGCTTCTCCGAGTTCCCTCATTTATGTGTCCAGAAGAACAGGACAAAAGTCCATTTTCCTCTCTTTTCTCTCCCCCTCTCCCATCAGCTCTCAGATAGGGGTTCATTTTTCTCACCTATGTAAATTATTCTACCTACTTTGAAAGTCAGATGCATTTCATTGTAGTCATGGGTTTTTTTTAAGTGCTCTTACTAACATTAATTAAGAAGTTACTTATAACTTACTAATAATTTAGTTACACAGAAAACATCTGTCTCTTCAAATGGAGTAGCGAGAAGTGATCTTACTAATTCTCTAAGGTCACTGGCAGACCAGTACAGTGCTTAGACTATAATTACACTTTAGAGAAAAAGTATTTAATCCCAGACCATACTATTAAAATGCTCTTTAGTTAATATTTTCCTACAAAATCTTTAGCAATACCAATTTAGTAACAAAGGGACTGGTCTATGTTTTAGCCACGTGGAAGGAGAGGTGTTCCAGAACTTCCAAGGCAGTGGGATGGCCCCAGATGTGAGGAGAGCTCAGAAGTGCAGCTGGAAACTGCTCAGACCCTCACTGGTAGGTTGCAGTGGAAACCGGGAAAAAGCAACAAGCTCCCTTGACAGAGAGTGGGGAGAGCAGAACACAGGGCAGAGCTTTGGAGTGCCCCATCTCCCCAGTGCAGAAAGAGCTAAGAATATTTCTACTATTTTTTAAGATGATTTAAGTGGTTCCTGAAAACCAAGATCAAGTTTAGCCTTCATGGCTGCTGAAATTTTTTATCTGATTTTTCTTTTCCTCCAAACGGTGTTCTTGGAACATGTTCTGAAATCTCAAAGGAAAAAAAATAAAGGCAAGCCAGGATCTCCAGCATTTGTTAAAATGTTTTGTGTAATCCATCCCGGTTTATTTGACTCCAGTTCAGGCTGATTTTAATCCTCATATGCAGTCCTTTCTGACCCTTTGCCCACAAAGATAAGAGGAGTAAAGCTTTTACAATAATGCAATATTATATCTGGAAAGGATTCCACAAATCCTCCTGTAAGATTGGTATGAAAAAAATCCAATTTAGCAAAAGCTTTAAATACACACACAGGCATGCAACTGCACAATACAGTGTACCTCCGACCTGGGAAGCTCACAGTGAACAGGGACCAAAGGGAAACAGAGGTCTGTATTCTGAAAAAGCACACCCTTTCAGGACACAAGTCTTAATTCAGCAATTTTGTAAATAGATACTGAACTAGTTATTAAATAAATATTAAGATTACTCGACTTTCTTTTTCTCTTCCTGCTTGGTCTGGATCTCAGACTGTAAAAATAAAGCTTTTGTTTTACCTTATGAACCTCCCAATGTTTTCTAGCAAAATATCTAGCTTTGACAGTTTTGCTTTCCCTTCTCCTTGACCGTGTATTACCATGATTTCAGAGTAAAATCTTTTTTTTTTTTCTAATTTTAAGCTTACTGCTTTATGCTTATAGTATTATCCAGATTTAATGGAGAATTAATAAACAAACACTAAAATCAGCCTAATGGTTTCCCAGCCATCAGTAGTGCAGATAAAAGTCGTTTGCTTCCCCTTGGCAGATTTTGACCAACATTACACAATGACCTTATCTGGTAAAGCAAAGTGATCAGCCTCCTCCAGAGCAGCCACCCAAACTACCTGCTCAGGCTATTAGTCTATTTTCATTACCCACATTTTTATTCTACTTTATGTGTGCCCCTAGTTGTTTTGGGGTTGATACAGTTTAGCCTGGTGGGGTCACAGAGAGTCAGACATGACTGAAACAACTTAGCATGCACACACGCACAGTTTACAGGTTCAGGCAATGAGATGCAGCAGCAGAGTCACATGCGCTAAAAGAGAAAAAATGCTAGAGGATTGTGTGAAATTGACAGACCTTGCATTGAGCTGGAAAGTTGTATAAAAAAAAATTTTTTTAATAAAATTCTCTCTTGTCTTTCTGGAGAACACTGCTAATTTATTCTACAGTGAATTCTTTCACAAAACCAAATATCACTTGGTGACACAGTTAAACTTCCTCTTATTTATCTGTTTTAAATCTGGATCTTTATTTGTTGGGTTTCATTGAATGAATTTCATTTACTCACAAATTCCGTCTTCATCCCTTTCTGATTGCACCACATGCTCTATGACAATCCCAGTCCTTTTTTCTTTTGCACAGACAACAAATGCACTTGCATGTGCATGGAAGCTTTGTTTTCTGCCCATCATTCTTCACCCACCTTCGCTGGAACATCTTTATTTCCCTTATTTCCTGACTTTTTTTTTTTAATTTTTTATTTTTTATACTTTATTTTGCTTTTCAATACTCTGACTTTAAAGTCCTTAGTCCCCACATTCCACCTCTCGTAGTTGTTAGTTTCCATGTCTCATTTCCCTACCAGATGATCATTTCAAAGGTCAGAACCAAGTCAGGCCTTGTTTTATATCACCCAAAGCTTACAAAATAGGTTCTCAATAATTATTTGTTGAATTTGAACCAACGTTTTTCTTTCATCTTCATCCAAGCCTCCTCTGACACCAGTTCAAGCAAATTGAGTTACAACACAAAATCTAAATGCCTTGTGTAGCATACAAGACTGGCCATATACTTGTCCCTTTCTCAGCTCTATCTCTTCCATCCACCCAGAACTAGGTGCCAACTCATATATATATTTAAGCTATATCGATTAAATAACAAAGTTGTTGCTTAGCTGCTAAGTCATGTCCTGCTCTTTTTGAGACCTCATGGACTGTAGCCCACCAAGCTCTTCTGTCTATGGGATTTCCAGGCAAGAATATTGGAGTGGGTTGACACTTCCTTCTCCAGGATCTTTCCAACCCAGGGATTAAACTTTCAAGTCCTGCAATATCGGGCAAATTATTTACCACTGAGCCAACAGGAATCCTCAAATAAAAATGTACCATATTATTTTAGGGCTTCCCTGGTGGTTCAGATGGTAAAGAATCCACCTGTGATGTGGGAGATGTGGGTTCAATCCCTGGATTGGGAAGATCCCCTGGGGAAGGGAATGGCTATCCACTCCAGTATTCTTGCCTGGAGAATTCCCATGGACAGAGTAGCCTAGCAGGCTACAGTCCATGGAGTCGCAAACAGTCAGACACGACTGAGCAACTAAGTACATATTATTTTAAAGGAACAAATTGTGGGGTGGGAGGTGGGAGGGGGATTCGGGATTGGGAGCTTGTGTACACCTGTGGTGGATTCATGTCGACGTATGGCAAACCCAATAGAGTATTGTAAAGTCAAATTTAAAAATAAATTAATTTTAAAAATAAATAAATAAATAAATAAATAAAATAAAAGAACAAATTGCGTAAGTCTTAAGCATATTACTTATCTTCCCTATAAGTGTTTATTTCAATGACTAATTGGTTCTCTATGTCAATTTTCATTTTTAAATTTCAGTTCCCCCAGCTAATATTACCTTATGCTTCTGTACTTTTGCCCATTATCCTCCTTCTTAGAACACTCCCTACCTTGACCCCTTGTCTGCTAACTCCTCCCTCCAATGACTAGGAATTCAAATCTCTATTCCGATTCTCTCCTGTTTCCTAAAACTATACATATAATTGGCTTGTTCATCTCTACCAAGAGATATTAGGAGTCTGTGGCATTGATCCAGTTGATATACTATAGTGATAGCTATGAGGATGGGTGAAAGAAGTAGTCTGGGATATATTTTGAAAGCTGTGTCAGTGGGATTACTTCACATTATTAGAAGTTAGCCACAAGGAGGCTGAGAGCATAAGCTCACTTTCCTGTTAACTTTGCTCCTCTTCATTGTTAAAGATCTCCTGGCTAAACATCCTGTAAGCAGATGTCTTGCAATCACATGAGTTTAGTTGTCAGACTCCTTTTTGGAGATCCAGACTTACATTTCCACCTTCCTTCTCAAAATTTCTACTTAAATGTTTCACAGTTATTTAACATATCCCAAACTGAACTCTTGTATCTTATGCTACCTCAAACTGCTTTTTCTCTAGTGTGCCTTACGTAAAAAGTTGGGCATTTCTTCACCTAGTGAAGAAACTTGGGAGTCAACTTTAATGATGATCTCTGTCACTGCATTAGCAATGTGGCTCAGAGGTTAAAACATCTGCCTGCAATGCGGGAGGCCTGGGAGGCCTGGGTTCGATTCCTGGGTCAGGAAGACCCCTGGAGAAGGAAATGGCAACCCACTCCAGTATTCTTGCCTGGAGAATCCCATGGACGGAGGAGCCTGGTGGGCTACAGTCCATAGGGTCACAAAGAGTCGGACATGACTGAGTGACTTCACTTTCACTTTCTGTTATGGCTCAGATCTAAATGATCATCATGTCCTAATGATTCTACTGCTAAATTATTACTTGAAGTCATATATTTATGTCCATTTCTATGGCGATCACCCTGGTGCAATCCGATGTCATCTCTCAGTGGACTAGCCTGAATAGTTATCCTTTCTGCCTCTACTCTAGACTTTCCTCAGTGCGTCTACACAAGCCAGCGTGTTGTTTTAAAACTTCAAGTCTAATCACATCTCCTCCATTTCACATTCTTCAATGCCTTCTAATCCTTTTAGAATAAAATTTTTTAAAATCCTCACCCTGGTTTATAGTACCATGCATAATTTGGTTTCTATCCATCTTTCTAACCTCATCCCACAACATTCTTTCCCCTTACTCACTTGGCTCCAGACACACTAAGTTTCTCTCTGTCTTTACAAGTTCATCAGCTCCACACCTGTGATCTCCTCTACTACATACTCAGTACCTAGGCCATGCTTGGCACATACATGTTCAATTAGTTCAATTATTGTTTATTAAATGTATAAAATAATTAATGAGTTCTGAGGACCATCACCTTTATGTCAGAAGAATAATTCAATCTATTATGATCCTTTTAGCTATAAGTAATGGAGGAGCCAATGAACAGAGGTCTCAATATTAAGAATTTTATTATGTCACACAACTAGAAAACCAAGGAAAGGGCAGTTTTGACTCAGCTTTGACCAATTATTTTAGCTTCAGAATAACATCCTAAAGCCTCCAGGTTCTTTTCTTCTCTCTGCTCAAGGCCCATCCCCTAATGATCACAAGAAAACTGGGGAATTTCAAATATCACAGGTAGATGACAACATCCAGCTAACCACAGGACTGCTTCTCCTCCATTCAGCTCCTTTTATTAATGAAAAAACATCAGATCTCTCTTAAACCAACTCCTTTACAGCCTACCCCCTGCCCTCTACCCTCATCATTTCTTGGCCAGGTTTTTTATAAAAATTCCCATGGTAATACATCTTCCCCTGATAGCCCAATCTTCCCTCTTTCAATCGCAATGATATTTCTAAAATAAACATCCAAAGTTATTTTCTTTCTTACAATTTTTTCCCACAGCTACGGAAAGTTCGACACCTCAGTGGGCCCTGAAAGCCCCATCATGATTT
The DNA here is from genome assembly GCA_006410875.1 of Neotragus pygmaeus. NCBI lineage: Eukaryota > Metazoa > Chordata > Mammalia > Artiodactyla > Bovidae > Neotragus > Neotragus pygmaeus. The sequence goes on along the minus strand of SJYV01024246.1, from coordinate 5,544 downwards.
AGTCCTCACTTTGTCTCTAGCCTGGACTTCCCTGGTGGCTCAGATGGTAAAGAATTTCCCTGCCATGCAGGAGACCCAGGTTCAATCCCTGGGCTGGGAAGATCCCCTGGAGAAGGGAATGGCTACCCACCCCAGTATTCTTGCCTAGAGAATCCAATGGACAGAGGCTACAGTCCATGGGATAGCAAAGAGCTGAACAGGACAGAGTGACTAACAGTCTCACTTTAACTTGTCTCCAGCCTAATTTCTAAGACTTTCCTACTCATGAGGAGAGGGAGTCTTACTGATAGAGTCCAGACTCTGAATTTCAACTCCCTGAGTTTGAATCTTGGCTCTGTCACTTCCTTAATTACTTGAAGAAGCAATTTAACCTCTATATGTCTCTGTTTTCCCATCTATAAATAATATTCCCTGAAAATTAAGTGAGGCAATTTATGCAAAGCATGTGAAACAGTGCCTAGCCCAACACTAGTTACCATCTCATGGACAAACCATTCCAAGTTTCTTTGAACCTGATTTTTTTTGTTCTATCTCTGTGCATCTTCCTCAAACCCCTTTCTCATTTTATTTGTGAGGCAAAGTCCTCACTGCTCAAAAGTCACTCAAGAGCCCTAGCTTGTGAGGACTTTAAGCTTTCAGATGCATTATCAACTACTTCTTAACATTTGCTCCGGGTTAGAGAAAGTTTAGTTTTTCTATCAGTACCAGTCTTCCCTATCAAGCAGTCTCCTGCTCATTCTTTGTGACTTCTATGGACTCTTAATACTCCAGAAACAAACTCTTGATACTTCAGTCCAATTTAAAAAATAAAAAGGTTAAACATTTGTAGAAAACTAATCTTGGGCTTCAGAAGTGACATAAAGGAATTCTTCATCATTCATTTTATTCAACAAGCACTTACTGAGCATTGATTACAGGCACCATACAAAGAGCAGGGATCACAAAGATTAGTAATATAAGAGTTTATAGTCTAAAGTACAGACTGACATGATCAGTGGAACTTTCTGTGATTATGTAAATGTTCTATGGTTTCTTTTGCCAAAATAGTGACAATTAGCCAGATGTGGCTATGGAACACTTGGAATGTAACTCATGCAACTGATGAAATGAATATTTAATATTATTTAATTCTAAGTAATTTAAATAGCCACATGTGACTAGTGACTACCATATTGGACAACATAATATAAAGCATTATATAAAGAAATAATTACCAGGCAACCAAGACTGTTGAAGAGATACATATAAAGTAACACAGGAGCAAAGACAAGTGAGTGGCCAATGGTTTATGATGGTGAGAAAAGCTTCCAATATTTGGTCACAAAGAATGCGTAGAAGACTGCTTGACAGGGAAGAGTGGTGCAAATGGAGAAAGAAACTTTCTCCAGCTCAGACAGAATCCAAAGAAATAGCTGACAGCCCATCTGAAACATGAATGAAGGTCTCACAAGCTGGGGCTTTTGTCACTAAATGCTTCCTTTAAGATGTATATGCCACACCACTTCTTTGTTTTTAATCTTCAGTGAAACTGAAAGAGCACAATTAGGAAGGATTGGAGAGAAATGAATGAAGATGAGTGAATCATGCTGTACATAAAAGTGTGAAATATTATATTTTGAGATAAGTGGCCTCACAGATTACAATGTAATAGAGAATATTTCTTCATCTCTGAGTTTATACTATATTAAACTAATTTCTGAGAATTTATGTGTCCTAGGAAGTATCTGTGTGTTGTAATGTGATATGTGTGTATTTGAGAGGGAACCATTTATCACNTTTGAGATAAGTGGCCTCACAGATTACAATGTAATAGAGAATATTTCTTCATCTCTGAGTTTATACTATATTAAACTAATTTCTGAGAATTTATGTGTCCTAGGAAGTATCTGTGTGTTGTAATGTGATATGTGTGTATTTGAGAGGGAACCATTTATCACTCAACAAGGAGTATAAAGGAATATAAAATCTGTACTCATCTTAATAGAGAGATTTAGGGAAAAGGACTAGGCTCCAGACTGAAGGGTCCATTCCAAAGCCATCCTGCACTATCTTCCTAGAGCACCTAAGGCATATCTCTACACTATATTACTCCGACTCTGACAAATATACTACTGGGTTAAAAGGAGAGATCCTGAAGTCATACTTGACCCTATGGAAAAGGTTTCCAAAAGATGAGCGGAGACTCACCCTGAGGAAGTTAGGAGAGAAGGTAAACCTGGGGACACAAACACAAATTTACAAGAGGGTGGGACACATTGAGAGAGTAGCACTGAAACATATATGCACATTTAGAGAGCAGGAAGAAATTCACTGTGTGATGCAAGGGGCTCAAATCGAGTGCCCTGTGACAACCTAGAGGAGCCGGATAGGATGGGAGGTGGGAGGGAGGTTTAAGAGGGAGGGACATACATATACCTATGGCTAAATCATGTTGGTGTGTGGCAGGAACAAACACAATATTGTTAAGCAATCATCCTCCAATTTTAAAAAGTTAATTATAAACAATGAAAGTTATGGTTTTGCTTTTTACATTTAAAAATAAATAAAAAGTTAGGAAATGTTACAGCAGAATGACAACTGCCCACAAAGTGGCTGACGATGGTTTAACCTCTTGGATACATTTCTATCGAGTCATGAGACAGGTAGCACTTTGAAGAAAGTTTTAAATGTCTTCCTTTAATATAATCCTTGTTGTTCAGACAACTCAGCACATTGAAGTCCTTAAACAAAATGAGGAGGAGCATGAAGAGAAGTGAGCCCTGCCAAATGTTCGCTATCGCTACCTCCTCCACAGCCCTCTCCACAGTGGCCTTGAGACAGGAACAACACTGTCTTAAAGGTACTGTGGACAATTTGTTGTTAGATTTCACTCTTAACAACAACAGCCATGTCCAGCAGTAGAATGAAAAGTGGTAGGTGGGAAGATGAGACTCGGAAGAGCAGTGATTCAGTGAATGGAGGAGGAGAAGATCCAAGACTTCTCTCCTTGAGCTTGTACACACATACACACACACACAACTACACAAAGATACTACAGGGTGATGACTTTCAAGGGATGAAAAATGCTAAAATTTTGAAAACAGTGAGAAATGCATTCCAATAAGCTTATATGCAAGTTACCGTATAATATTTGAGAACTGTGCCTAACTCCATACCATTATACCTGTTTTAGTCTACTTGAAGAAAAATCTGAATTAGTGAAAAGTCTTAATCATATATGATTTTTAAGGATATACAATTACTTTTATACAATTATACTTTTTAGTGAGTTGAGCACACCTAGTGATTGATACAACCCAGCCAAGCAGAGGTCCACAAGATTGGCCTTAATGGTTAGTTAATTAGCAATATCAGCAAATAAAACCATTCACGAATTGAAAATTCTTGCTTCCTTCTTTCTATTTGACTATTAATTTAGTGATCTCTATTCTTCATGAATGATACAGGTAAACTCCAAAGTATCCCTTTGTTCAAATAAGCATAACTTAATTTTAAAAAACCACACACAAAGTAAAGAATATTATCAAAGTAAGTCAGCAAACCTGGTATAAGGCAGGTTCTATTCCAGCATAAGCAGCAGGCAGAAGCGAGAGTCAGTGTCTAGTCAAGCTGTGTTGACACCTGCAAGTGAAGCAAGTTCTCTGATGTTTTTTTCCAACAAAAACTAATTCTAGTCTAGAAGTCAAGTAAAGCAGCTTCTCTGTTACTTTCCAACATAAAATAACTGTAGAAGTCAAAAACATAACTTCTTTCCCCTTTAGGCTCCAGGCATGGTATGCTAGTTAACTGCTTAACAACCAGCTCTCTAAGTTTAATTCTCACTTAAATTTTGGCTGATGTTTTGGCTTTTGTTAGGCAGAAAGAGAAATTTAAAATATTTAAGTTGAAACTTTACCAGTTTGCTGATTACATGAACACATTCTTTGCTGAACCAGAAGATAATTTTCTAACACTGGAAGACTATTTTTTCTTCTTTTGTGCTACTCACAATGAAACAGCTAAAAACATCACATATTTAAATTTAATCTTCATTATTAGCTTTTCCTCCTTTACTTCCTTAGGTCTAGATAGACAATTAACAAAATAATAGCTCAAGCCTTAGTTTTTAGTGTTTGCTGATTTCCATTGTGCATGTTTTCTCACCATGGACCCCTCTAGCTACCAACAGGATGCCAATGAATGCAGACTTGGGAAGAGATACACAGTAGCCTAATATTAACTAATTTTCATAACACAGATAAATACAAATAACCTCAAGAGCACAGGGACAATTACAGTGTGAAATAACAAGTTTTTCCTTTGTTTTTAATATAACTCATTTCATTGTAAGTTTACATAATTTAATGTTGACAGTGCTTAACATCCAGCTTGCAAAATTCCCCAAAATTTAACAATCAGCTCTCAGGGGACAGTAGAGCAGGTGCTCCAGCAGGCAACTGGTTCAGCCACAGCCTATATATATAAAATAAAATTCTAAACAGAGTAACATGCAACCTACTAGTATCCTCCAACATGTGAGTTTGTGTGAGCTTCAGAGACTTCAGAGAACAGAGCACTATAGCAAAGAGACACAAGGCTAAAAAAAATTACAGAGAATATTTGTAACAACCAAATAAATATAGGAGTAGATATAATACAAAGCACTGAGTATGTTAGAAAGGGTTGTTACATTAAAAGTATCACAGATTAGGCTTTTACCTACCCAACCAATACCTATTTTCCCTATAGATTATTCTGTCAGCTGCCTGTCAAATATCCATTCTCCCTTCCCTTTTTGCTAAAAGGACACTGCTATTCTTGGGAGCACCTTGAGCCCAATTAATAAATTATACTTTCCAGCCTCCTTTGCAGCCATGCGGCAGTTTGAGGCAATGAAAATAAATGTAAGTCATGGCTTCCAAGAAGACTTTATTAAAGAATTCACTCTGTCACATGATGTTTGTTCCTCAGTCTTTTTCTCCCCCATCTGGAATTCTATGTCAAGGCCCTGAGACCTGAAGGCTGAGAAAACATGCTTGAGATATTTGGAAGAAAGATAAAAGTCAGGTCCCTATGACATCCTTAATCACATTGCCATCCCTACCCTGCCTACCTCCAGCTTTTTGTTATGTGAGGAAAACAGAAAACATAGCTAGATTATATCCAAACTACTTTCGCTTTGATCTTTCTGCTCCATGCAGCCAAACTTAAAAAGTCTAATTAATAAGGGATCAACATGAGAAGACCAGGAAAGATTGTCAAACAAGAATATGATAAAGTTTAGCCATCAGCATCACCATTCCAGCTTAAAATGCATCTGAAAGAGTCCTTCATTAATTCTCACTCAACCTCTCACTAGGCATGCACAAGGACCATAAAGGAAAACTAGGGCTGACTGTTAATGTATCCTAAGAATTTGAAAGGAATTTCAACTAACTGTGAGGCCATTAAAGTTGGAATGAAAAATAATTGGTGACCTATGGGTCATCCTTTGCTACCAGAAGCATACATAACAAGAAGGTAGACAGACACTCTGTCCCTCTGCCACTATATCAGCGAGTGCTT
>SJYV01024245.1:7716-18400 GCA_006410875.1 Neotragus pygmaeus | reverse complement strand
CATATATATGTGTTAGTATATTGTATTGGTGTTTTTCTTTCTGGCTTACTTCACTCTGTATAATAGGCTCCAGTTTCATCCACCTCATTAGAACTGATTCAAATGTATTCTTTTGAATGGCTGAGTAATACTCCATTGTGTATATGTACCACAGCTTTCTTATCCATTCATCTGCTGATGGACATCTAGGTTGTTTCCATGTCCTGGGTATTATAAAGAGTGCTGCAATGAACATTGGGGTTAATTTATTGCCTCTGGAAAACCCAGTTTGGGAGGCAGCACCTGTTACCTTCTATACTCTGAAGACCCAAGCCAAAAAAGAAAGGAAAGGAGAACCTGACTGATATTCAAGTTGGGTTGAACATTTCCAATGGCTGTTTAATGAAGAGGAATGTTTCAAAGAAGGGTGAACTGGTCAACTCTAAAAACTTTTATTCAGTATTAATAAAAAGGAACGTTGAATTGCATGGCATGAGCTAAACAGAAATGTGTTTGGCGGGGGGCAGAAGGGGGGTTGGAATCTGCCAGGGTTTTCTTCATTGTAGATTTCTGCCCTAGCTGCTCTGAGAAATTTGTAAAACCATGTGTAGCTTTGCTACTTTCAAGGAAGTGCAAAGCAATGAGGAAAAAAAAATAAACATGAGTTTTATAAATGAAGGGAAGGTTTAGATAGGAAATATAGGTTAGAATTCTAATTGGAGACACTCTCCAGACCTGTGCAGGGCTTTTACAAAGCTCTTGATGGATTAGTTCTATAGGTCATGTAATTTAAACCACATAAGGTAGGGCATATGATAGTAAAATTTCTTGAAATAACTTTGTGTCTGAAGGCAGGATTCTTTCATTTGAGAATAACAAGAAGTGCAGGTGAACTGTAAAAATAAAAGACCATTTGGAGTTCTTTTAGACTTTACCCTGCAGCAAACCAAATAAAATTAAATATTTAATGAAATCTCAGTCTAAGCTCAACCAAGGCAAGCAGAAAAATGCCAAGATGGTTTTTAAACTTAATCCTTAACCCTAGGTCACTTACCCAGGGATATTGCTGATGGCGTGACAAGTGAAGCAGAGGAAAAACTAAATTCTGGGGCCATCCAGCTCATGCATACTTAAGGCTACAGTACTGCATCAAATACATTTTAACCCATAACTAAACCCATTTTAACCCATTTTAATCACAGACTACATTGGCCAGGAAAGGCTGACTGATGCAGTGGATGGGTGGAGACAGAGCAGTGTATTGGATTTCTACCATGAATTATTAGCATGAGAAGTTGTGACTTTTTTTTCACATTGTGCTGTTAAGGCAAATACTGAAATTAAAATAACAGAAAAGCAAAACAACTTTAAAAAAAACTCATACCCATTCAAAACCCAATAGACAGAAGGGAGAGGGAGAGAAGTCATTATTAATGGCCCCCTATAGAAAGCTCTCACGTGATTTTTCCCTTTGGAGTAATGAAAGAGCCTTGTTCACCAGACTCCTTATCAACACTCCAATCTGAGGTAATCCGTCTTTCACACCACAGTTGATGTGATCTTACAAACCTTAACATAATCACTTCCTTGTCTAAAGATCCTTGTTGACTTCACTGTCTAGGAGTCAAGTACCAACTTACTATTTTGGCATTAAAATCCTTCTCAGTGTTCCCTTGTCCCAGTTCTGCAGCCTGGACCCTTGCCACATTGCCCTCTCCCACATCCTCAGCATTCATCCAATGAATACTCTATGTATATGAACTTCTTATCTCAAGTCTCATACCTGAGCTTTTGTATCCATCTTTCTCTCTTCTTAGATTGCCCTCCTTCCAAGCCCTCCCCTGGAAATTCATTCATTGATTCAAATTCTTTTCAAATGTCATCATTTCTTTGGAGCTTTTCCTGGCTCTCCTGAGCCAAATTAATTGCTTCCTTCCTGTGCCCCAGGGTACGCTTGTCCTAAATAGGAGTAGAAGAAAATCATGAAGTACTTACTAGAGGCAAGGCACTGTTCTAATCACTTTTATTTAATTTAACCCTTGTTTAATCTTCACAGTCCTAGGAAGCCAATATTACTATTACTAACTGCATTTTCCAAATGAAAAAAAACTGAGGCACAAGAGGCTGAGGGTTTCAACTACGGTCATGCAGACATGGAGTGGCCAACACAGGATTCCGACACATGCACCAAGCCATTCACTCTTGAAAGAACCACCATGTCACCAGCAAGATGAAGGATCCTGGGATCAAGCTGGAAGCAAGTCGAGGTCTCAGACAAACCAAAGGGGTTCCTTGAGGCAGGAGCAAATTAAGATTGTTTCTCACCAAACCTGAGAAAATAAGCAGAACCAAGAATTGAGGAGGAAAGGAAGCCAAAGGAGAGCTTTACAAGTTCTCCAAACAAAGAGCTAAGTGCAAAGGGTAGAAACTGAGCTCTAAAATCAGAGCCAGGGAGCAGGCTGATTCAGAAGCAGGAAAGTGTTTGTTTATTCACCCTTTGTCCCCACAGTTAAGCCCTGTGAACTTCTTTTGTTGGAAAGGTGAAAATAAATCTAGCTCCTAGTGTGCTTCAAACTTTCTGTGGGAGAACCAGGCTCCTCCTTAGAGAGTTGCTTCATCCCCCAGCTCATATTTCCCCCAGCTCATATTTTGGAGGTCAAATCTTGAGGTGGTTTTAACTCAGAGGAGCGTGGATCACCCAGCCTCTTAGCAAGGCCCCTGAAATAGTGTAACCAGGACTGAAGTCTTTTTGCTTTAGAAAGTACAGATTACTGACGTGTAACTACACTAGCTTACTCATCATTTGCTCATAATCTATTTTTCATTTCAGGTCAGAACACAATGAAATATCCTCAGCACTAATTTTTCTTCCCTTTATTGCCCCAGTCTCTGCAAGACTGCTTTTTTCCTCCGGGGGGCTTAAAGCAAACAGAAAAAAAATTTTCAGAACCCACCCCAAATACTGTTTTCACATTGAAATCTTTCTTATTCCTTCCTTAGAAATGAGTTCTCTCTTCTCTTATCTCCTAGTATGCATTCTGTGTACAAATTCAAGTCCTGACTTGTTGTAATTCTATTCATTTCCCAGGGTAGCTACCACTAGTATTAGCAGCTATCTTTTTTTTTCTAAAGAACTTGCTAAATGTCTTTACACATATTATCTCATTTAACACAGTATAAAAGAGGTAGTCTGATCCCCATCATACAAATGAAGAAACTGAGGCATAGAAATGTTTATACACTAGTATGAAACAGAAAGTTTCCCTGGTAGCTCAGCTGGTGAAGAATTTGCCTTCAATGTAGGAGATGCCAATTTGATTCCTGGATTGGGAAGATCCCCTGGAGGGGTGCATAGCAACCCACTCCAGTATTCTTGCCTGAAGAAGCCCCATGGACAGAGGAGCCTGGTGAGATACAGTCCATGGTGTCGCAAAGAGCTGGACATGGCTGAGTGACTAAGCACAACACAGCAGAGCAAAATACAGAACTATTTAATACTCAAGCTGGCTGTACTAAGTAGTAGTTCAGTTCAGTTCAGTCGCTCAGTCGTGTCCAACTCTTTGCAACACCATGAATCGCAGCACACCAGGCCTCCCTATCCATCACCAACTCCCAGAGTTCACCGAGACTCATGTCCATCAAGTCAGTGATGCCATCCTGCCATCTCATCCTCTGTCGTCCCCTTCTCCTCCTGCCCGCAATCCCTCCCAGCATCAGAATCTTTTCCAATGAGTCAACTCTTCGCATGAGGTGCCAGAGTACTGGAGTTTCAGGTTTAGCATCACTCCTTCCAAAGAAATCCCAGGGCTGATCTCCTTCAGAATGGACTGGTTGGATCTCCTTGCAGTCCAAGGGACTCTCACGAGTCTTCTCCAACACCACAGTTCAAAAGCATCAATTCTTCAGTGCTCAGCTTTCTTCATAGTCCAACTCTCACAACCATACATGACCACTGGAAAAAACATAGCCTAGTATTACCCTACAATGCCCAGCCTCTATGCAGTAGGCCAGTGAGCTATGAGCAAAGTGCTTACTTACCAGGTGGTACTAGTGGTAAAGAATCTGCCTGCCAAGCAAGAGGCACGAGTTCAATCCCCGGATCAGGAAGATCCCCTGGAGAAGGGAATGGCAACCCACTGCAGTATTCCTGCCTGGAGAATCCCATGGACAGAGGAGCTTGGCAGGCTACAGTCCATAGGGTCACAAAGAGTCAGACATGACTGAAGTGACTTAGCACGCATGCACACATGAGCAGAAAAGATTATGAGCAGATGACAGTGATGTGTGTCACTTCTGAGCTGAGTGAAGCATATAAGTGTGGCAACCCTGGCAGCCACGTGTTGAGGGGAGATGACAGAATCTCAAAAGAGAGAAATCCTGGATTCAGATGACACTACATAAAAGAGAGTTATGGTGAGATGCCCTGAGACAAGCACTAAACTTTCTTAATGCAAAAAACAAACTTTAGTGTATTAATCCCCCTAAGACTCCAGAGATTTTGTGGGTTTGTTATTGTTACCATAACCTTGATTAATACAGACTCCAAATCCTATATTCACAACTCTAAAACTCTATCCCTAACTTTTAAGCCCTAACTACTTCCACCTTACCTTTTCAGAGCACTTATCAATGTGAAGCAGAGGAGAGAGATGAGGAAATAGATACATCTAAAGCCACCCTTTCTTCAGTAGAGGCATGGGAATAAAATGCTTGCGAAGCAGCTAAAAGGAAACCATGAGGAACTCGTGGACAACTTCACAACACAACAACAAAATCCTTCATCGGTTATGAAGGATTTCATAGACCGATGTGGAGCAAGAGAAGAAATAGGTGAATTGCAAAAGAGCTGTGACATTATTCTGCTCCAATAAAATCTTTCCCCTTCTTGCCACTCACTCTAAATTTACATCTTGGATGCAACTTTAATAAATGTCATGATACATCAAAGATTGCCATACACTGGAATACCAGCCTCCCTAACAAAGATTTTATAGGGCCACAAAACAGGCTTTAGAGGAAGCATGTGTTCGCTCATCTATTTCAGGTAGTTTTGACTTATTCTTGGTAGCCTAGAATAGTGAATTTCCTTCTCTCAGTCCTTTTGAAATTAGTCATCTTCCTCTCCACATCTTTCCAATGTATTAGCCAAAATGATCAGTATTCTCTCCTTCTAGCAATATTACAGTTGGAAATAGCAAATATGCTTACCTTCGTCCCAGCAATTTCAACCTAGTAATTTACACTGGCACTAGTGGTAAAGAACCCACCCGCCAATGCAGGAATCGTAAAAGATGCAGGTTCGATCCTCGGGTAGGGAAGATCCCCTGGAGGCGGGCACGGCAACCCNCAGTCGTGTCTTACTCTTTGCAACACCATGAATCGCAGCACACCAGGCCTCCCTATCCATCACCAACTCCCAGAGTTCACCGAGACTCATGTCCATCAAGTCAGTGATGCCATCCTGCCATCTCATCCTCTGTCGTCCCCTTCTCCTCCTGCCCGCAATCCCTCCCAGCATCAGAATCTTTTCCAATGAGTCAACTCTTCGCATGAGGTGCCAGAGTACTGGAGTTTCAGGTTTAGCATCATTCCTTCCAAAGAAATCCCAGGGCTGATCTCCTTCAGAATGGACTGGTTGGATCTCCTTGCAGTCCAAGGGACTCTCACGAGTCTTCTCCAACACCACAGTTCAAAAGCATCAATTCTTCAGTGCTCAGCTTTCTTCATAGTCCAACTCTCACAACCATACATGACCACTGGAAAAAACATAGCCTAGTATTACCCTACAATGCCCAGCCTCTATGCAGTAGGCCAGTGAGCTATGAGCAAAGTGCTTACTTACCAGGTGGTACTAGTGGTAAAGAATCTGCCTGCCAAGCAAGAGGCACGAGTTCAATCCCCGGATCAGGAAGATCCCCTGGAGAAGGGAATGGCAACCCACTGCAGTATTCCTGCCTGGAGAATCCCATGGACAGAGGAGCTTGGCAGGCTACAGTCCATAGGGTCACAAAGAGTCAGACATGACTGAAGTGACTTAGCACGCATGCACACATGAGCAGAAAAGATTATGAGCAGATGACAGTGATGTGTGTCACTTCTGAGCTGAGTGAAGCATATAAGTGTGGCAACCCTGGCAGCCACGTGTTGAGGGGAGATGACAGAATCTCAAAAGAGAGAAATCCTGGATTCAGATGACACTACATAAAAGAGAGTTATGGTGAGATGCCCTGAGACAAGCACTAAACTTTCTTAATGCAAAAAACAAACTTTAGTGTATTAATCCCCCTAAGACTCCAGAGATTTTGTGGGTTTGTTATTGTTACCATAACCTTGATTAATACAGACTCCAAATCCTATATTCACAACTCTAAAACTCTATCCCTAACTTTTAAGCCCTAACTACTTCCACCTTACCTTTTCAGAGCACTTATCAATGTGAAGCAGAGGAGAGAGATGAGGAAATAGATACATCTAAAGCCACCCTTTCTTCAGTAGAGGCATGGGAATAAAATGCTTGTGAAGCAGCTAAAAGGAAACCATGAGGAACTCGTGGACAACTTCACAACACAACAACAAAATCCTTCATCGGTTATGAAGGATTTCATAGACCGATGTGGAGCAAGAGAAGAAATAGGTGAATTGCAAAAGAGCTGTGACATTATTCTGCTCCAATAAAATCTTTCCCCTTCTTGCCACTCACTCTAAATTTACATCTTGGATGCAACTTTAATAAATGTCATGATACATCAAAGATTGCCATACACTGGAATACCAGCCTCCCTAACAAAGATTTTATAGGGCCACAAAACAGGCTTTAGAGGAAGCATGTGTTCGCTCATCTATTTCAGGTAGTTTTGACTTATTCTTGGTAGCCTAGAATAGTGAATTTCCTTCTCTCAGTCCTTTTGAAATTAGTCATCTTCCTCTCCACATCTTTCCAATGTATTAGCCAAAATGATCAGTATTCTCTCCTTCTAGCAATATTACAGTTGGAAATAGCAAATATGCTTACCTTCGTCCCAGCAATTTCAACCTAGTAATTTACACTGTGGCACTAGTGGTAAAGAACCCACCCGCCAATGCAGGAATCGTAAAAGATGCAGGTTCGATCCTCGGGTAGGGAAGATCCCCTGGAGGCGGGCATGGCAACCCACTACAGTATTCTTGCCTGGAAAATTCCATGGACAGAAGAGTCTGGTGAGCTCTAGTCCACGGGATCGCAAAGAGTCAGACACAACTGAAGCAACTTAGCACATACACACAATTTACACAACTCACACACATTCAAATATATATACATATATGCCCATGGCGGTATTCTTTATAATAGTGAAAACCTGAAAACAATCTGAATGTCAACAGCAGACTGGTTATATTACAATATTTTCCTGCAAAGGAATTTATAGTCTTTAAAGTGATTTTTTAGCTCTAGGTTTATTGACAAGCAGATATCTATGTCAGCTTTGTGAGTGAAAATTTAGATTATAAAAATACCTGTATTGTGATTCTGTTTATGCAGAACTGTCTGCCTCTGTGTGTGTGTATATATATTTATTTTGTTTGTGAATAGAGAAAGCTTAAGGGCTTCCCAGATGACTCAGCAGTAAAGAATCTACCTTCAATACAGGAGACAAGGAGACTTCTAGGTTCAGTCCCTGGGTTGGGAAGATTCCCTAGAGGAGGGCATGGCGACCCACTCCAGTGTTCTTGCCTGTAGAATCACATGGATTGAGGAGCCTGCAGTCTACAGTCCCTTGGGTCGCAAAGAGTCAGAAACGACTGAAATGACCAGAGAAGGCTTAAAGGATATATTCCAAAATGCTAATAAGTTCTCTCTTCTTAGTAGGTTTTGGAGTATTCTTTTACTCCTTTATGCTTTTCTGCACTGCTTCAGTTGTTAAATGTTCACCTAGTATATTTATAACATTAAAAATGATTAAAACTGCTTTTATTTGGAGGAAAATGTTAAGACTGTTTATGAGCTATCACCTTCCAACTCACCTTAAAGCACAAAGTGATACTAATTCAGAGCAACAGTTTGCTTTCCAGAGATCAGTTCTGCCTACAGTTTCCATACTAAGAATGGTACCCTATCATTACTCTGACACTGTTATGATTTAAATGTGCATTGAAAGTTAATTTATTCTTTGACAAGTGTTCATGCATGTCATAATCTCACATTCAAATGTTGAAAGTGGATTTGACAGAGAAGAGACATATAAATTCATTTCAATAAAAATTTTAGGTTTTTAACTTCTTGGGGCAGATCTGAAATTCCCAAAGTGATAAAGGTATTCAGGCTCTGCACAGATCTCCAGTACATATGGGTAGATGTCTTTGCATCATTAAGTCACTGGCTGTCAGATAAAGGAAAAATAAAAGAAGCCCTAAACTGTATCTGTCAATACCCCCAAAACTGTTTCAGGCAAGATACTGTGAGTTATGGTTTTCTTATTTTAAGCCTCTCTGACCTGGTTAGTATAAGTTTTTTCAAAAAAGAATTTCATAAAAGGCAGTCAAAATATACTGTCAACTCTCCTGTTTACAAAACTGACACAAGGACCAGAATTTAATTATAAGATCCAAAGAGTGAGAAGGTGACAGTAAATGGTGTAGGACTTCAAAATTTTAATAAAATTTCTTAATAAAAATTATTTCTGGATAATAAAAATCTGTTGGATCAATGCTGTCATGGGGATATTCCACCAGGAGATGCTATTAAGAAAATTTAATGTTCAAGCCCACCTCTTGGACATATTATATTCTCAATGAAAGTTTGCTGGATGATTGAATAAGTGTTTTGTGTAGGTCAGCTATGCTGCTATAATAAATGCATCCGAAAATTTCAATGGTTAATACAACAGAGATTCATTTCAGTCCCAAGTCATGGTTCAGTGTGGATGAGGGACAATTCTGAAAATTTCTCATCCCCATAATGACTCAGTGATCCTAGATTCTTCTATACTGTGGCTCTTCCTTTGGGCTACACAGCCTCCAAGATTGCCACAGAAGAAGAAAGGGTGGGAAATCAAAGGCAAGGTTTATGGATAGACGAGAAGTGGTATATACCATTTATATTCATGTTTGTTAGACTAGAACTCAGTGGCTTGTTTTCTCCTTGCTGCAAGGAAGGCTGGGAAATGTAGTCTTTCTGTTTGCCCAGGAAGATAAAGCAAATTTGTGAGCAGGCCATATGCTGACATTTTTTACATTAATTATTTAGATGATAGTCTTTTTAGAATATATTTTGCTAGCTTGTTATCTTAAAGACAATAAACATTACACTTTCATTTTATGACAAGTTTATAATTGCAAGCATTACTGTTATAAGCTCACATACACAGCTGGAAGTTACCATCTTTCTTTTCCCTTCCCAGTGCTCCCACAGTTAGTCACCTGTGAACTTGATAATGCCTCACTCATTCAGCCTTTGCTTGGATTCCCTACATCATCAATCACCCAGTCTGAGTCCTCACCCACAGTCTCTTAGGAGATCTCTCTCATTGCACCCTGATCTGACCTGACCAACAATGAAATCATTCCATACACTGCCACCAAATGAATGGTCCTCAAACACGCTTCAACCACCACTGAAGCAACAAGCCTTCATTATCCTAAGGCATAACACTTTCTCCCTTTACTTTTCCAATTGCCCCTCGGCAATAAAGTCAGGTCCAAACTCTTAACTTCCATAAGCAGAGGTGGCTATCTAACGCTCTGATCACCTTCTTTAACATTCTATTTCAGCCAATTGTTTTACATTTATTTCCTCATGACATTGCTCATTCCATCCTTGCCATCTGAGGTACCCTCAGCATCTTATATAATTACCTATGTTCTACATATTCATTAACATTCTGTTTTAGTCTCACATTCTGTATTCATTAGGTAACACAAGCAGCCGTGACAGAAAAACACCAAAATCTCAATGGTTTAACACAACGAATGTTTGTTTCTTGCTCTCATTAAGTCCAAATTGGGTGTTGTCAGGTGGCTCCCCTCCAAGCAACGATTCAGAAACCGAGGAACTCAGGCTCCTTACATCTGATTTCTCTGCCATCTTTGACACTTGGCTTCCAGTGTTTAGTGCTACAGAAAGAGAAAGCACATGGAGTATCATATTTAGAGGTTCTATGGACTAGTTAAGAAAGCCTTCCTCAGCGATCAATGCAAAGAAATAAAGGAAAACAACAGAATGGAAAGAGCAGAGATCTCAAGAAAATTAGAGATACAGTGGAACATTTCATGCAAAGATGGGCTCGATAAAGGACAGAAAAGGTATGGACCTAACAGAAGCAGAAGATATTAAGAAGAGGTGGCAAGAATACACGGAAAAACTGTACAAAAAAGATCTTCGCGACCCAGATAATCATGATGATGTGATCACTAATCTAGAGCCAGACATCCTGGAATATGAAGTCAAATGGGCCTTAGAAAGCATCACTACGAACAAAGCTAGTGAAGGTAATGGAATTCCAGTGGAGCTGTTTCAAATCCTGAAAGATGATGCTGTGAAAGTGCTGCACTCAATATGCCAGCAAATTTGGAAAACTCAGCAGTGGCCACAGGACTGGAAAAGGTCAGTTTTCATTCCTATATCAAAGAAAGACAATGCCAAAGAATGCTCAAACTACCGCACAATTGCACTCATCTCACATGCTAGTAAAGTAATGCTCAAAATTCTCCAAGCCAGGCTTCAGCAATA
>SJYV01024242.1:0-14923 GCA_006410875.1 Neotragus pygmaeus | reverse complement strand
GTGGTCGCCCTGTGCCGAGGTCCGGCCTGTGTTCTGCCCTCGGCTTGCGACCTGTTCCCGGCTCTGTGCCATGGTTCCTCTTTGCCAAGTTCCGGGCTGTGTGCTGCGGTAGCCTTCTCAAGAAATCCGGGCTGTGTGACACGATCCCCTGCACTGAGGTACGGGCTGTATGCCTTGGTCGCCCTGAGCCGATGTCCGGCCTGTCTTCCGCATTCGCCCCTTGGCCGAGGTCCGGCCGGTGTGACATGGTGGCCCTGTGCCGAGATCCAGCCTGTGTGCCGCGGTTGCCCTGCGCCGAGGTCCGGCCTCTGTGCCACAGTCACCCTGCGCCGAGGTCCGGCCTGAGTGCCACGGTCACCCTGCTCCGTGGTTCGGGCTGTGTTCTGCAGTTGACTAGCGACGAGTTCCGGGCTCTGTGATGCGGTCACCTTTCACTGAGTTTCAGGATGTGTTCCTCGGTTGCCCTTCACCGAGGTCCGGGCTGTGTGCTGTGGTCGCCCTGCGACTAGGTCCGGCCTGTTTTCCGTGGTCGCCCTGTGCCGAGGTCCGGCCTGTGTTCTGCCCTCGGCTTGCGACCTGTTCCCGGCTCTGTGCCACATTCCCTCTGTGCCGAGGTCCGGGCTGTATGCCACAGTCACCCAGATCCCAGGTCCAGGCTGTGTGCCATGGTAGCATTCTGCAGAGGTCCAGGCTGTGTGCCGTGCTCGCCCTGTTCCAAGGTCTGAGCTGTGTGACGAGGTAACTGTCTCCCCAGGTCCGGGTTGTTTGCCGCGGCGGCCCTGTGCCCAGGTCTGGCCTGTGTTCCGCCCTGTGCTGAGGTCCAGCCTGTGTTCCACCCTTGGCTTGTGACCTTTTCCCGGCTCTGTGCCGCTATTCCTCTTTGCCAATGTCCGGGCTGTGTGCCGCGGTAGCCTTCTCTAGAAGTCTGGGCTGTGTGCCACGGTCCCCTGCACTGTGGTCAGAGCTGTATGCAGTGGTCGCCCTAAGCCGATGTTCGGCCTTTGTTCCCCAGTCACCCTGCGCCGAAGTCCGGCCTGTGTGCCACAGTCGCCCTGTGCCGATGTCCGGCCTCTTTGCTGTGGTCACCCTGCGCCGAGGTCTAGCCTCTGTGCCATGGTCACGCTGTGCTGAGGCCTGGTCTTAGTGCTGCTGTCACCCTGCGCTGAAGTCCGGCCTGACTGCCACCGTCACTGTTCTGTGGTCAGTGCTGTGTTCTGCGGTAGCCTTCTCCAGAGGTCCGGGCTGTGTGCTGCGGGCTCTTGCACTGAGGTCCAGGCTGTGTGCCACAGTCGCCCTGAGCCGATGTCTGGCCTGTGTTCCGCAGATGTCCTGCACGGAGGTCCGGCCTGTGTTCCACAGTCACCCTTCTCCGAGTTCCGGACTGTGTTCCGCGGTCCGCTAACAATGCGTTCCAGGCTGTGTGATGGGGTTGCCCTTCACTGAGTTTCAGGCTCTGTGCCTCAGTTGCCCTTCACCTGGTTCCAGGCTGTGTGCCTTGTTGCCCTGTGACAAGGTCCGGCCTGTTTGCCGTAGTCACCCTGCGCTGAGGTCCGAGCTGTGTTCTGCCATGGGCTAGCAATGAATTCGGGGCTCTGTGCCGTGGTCACCGTGTACAGATTTCTGGGCTCTGTGCCACAGTTCCTCTTTGCCAAGGTCCAGGCTGTGTGGCATGGTAGCCTTCTGCAAAGGTCTGGGCTGTGTGCCACGGTCCCCCTGCACTGAGGTCCGGGCTGTGCCACGGTTGCCCTGAGCCGATGTCCGGCCTGTGTTCTGCAGACGCCCTGCACCGAGGTCCAGCCTGTGTGCCACAGTCACCCTGCAACAAGGTACGGCCTGTGTGCCACGGTCGCCCTGCGCCGAGGCCCAGCCTGTTTGCCATGGTCACCCTTCTCCGAGTTCTGGACTGTGTTCCGTGGTCAGCTAGCAATGAGTTCCAGGCTGTGTGACGGGGTCGCCCTTCACTGAGTTTCAGGCTGTGTGCCTCAGTTGCCCTTCACCTGGTTCCAGGCTGTGTGCCTTGGTCACCCTGTGACAAGATCCGGCCTGTTTGCCATAGTCACCCTGCGCCGAGGTCCGGGCTATGTACCACCGTCGGCTAGCGATGAGTTCCGGGCTCTGTTCCGCGGTCGCCCTGCACAGATTTCTGGGCTGTGTGCTGCGATCACACTTCACAGAGGTTCGGGCTGTGTGCCACGGTAGCCCTGCGCCGAGGTCCGGGCTGTGTGCCGCGGTCACCCTGAGCCAAGGTCTGACCTGTGTGCCGCGGTCACAAGATGACAATGTCCTGGATGTGTGCCGCAGTGAATATCTGCCAACATCCATGCTGTGTTCTAGGGGCGCCTTCCCTTAAGTTCCGGGATGTGTGCCGCGTTTGCCCTTCACTGAGGTTTGGCATGTGTGTCGATGTCACCCTGCATCAAAGTCCGGCCTTTGTGCAGCGGTCGCCCTGGGCCGAAGTCTGTGCTGTGTTTCGAGGTCGGCTAGTGATGAGTTCTATGCTGTGTGCCGCGGTTGCCCTTCACTGAAGTTTGGGCTGTGTGCCATGGTCTCCATGCACCAAGTTCTGGGCTGTGTGCCGTGGTCGCCTTCAGTCGAGTTCCGTGCTGTGTGCCAGGGTTGCCTTGCATCGAGATCTGGGATGTGTGCTACGGTCTCCCTTCACTGAATTTGGGGCTGTGTGCCACGGTCACCCTTCACTGACGTTCAGGCTGTTTTGAGTGGTCTCCTTTCTCGATGTCCTTGATGTGTGCTGCGGTCGCCCTATGCCTCGATCCGGCCTCTGTTCTGCGTTCCCCCTGTGCCGAAATTGAGCTGTGTTCCGCAGTCGGCTAGAAACGAGTTACTGGATGTGTGCCGCGGTCGCCCTTCACTGTGTTTCAGGCAGTGTGCCACAGTCGCCCTTTGCCAAGGTCCGGGCTGTGTGCCGTGGTCGCCCTGCGCCGAAGTCCGACCTGTTTGCCATGGTCTCCCCACGCCGAGGTCCAGGCTGTGTTCCGTGGTCGGCTAGTGACGAGTTACGCGCTCTGTGCTGCGGGCTCCCTGTACAGATTTCTGGCCTGTGTTCTGTGGTCGCCCTGCACCGAGGTCTGGGTTGTGTTCCGCAGTCGGCTGGCGACGAGTTCCGGGCTGTGTTCTGTGATCACCCTTCACTGAGGTTCGGGCTGTGTTCCGCGGTTGACTGCGCCGAGCTCCAGCCTGTGTGCTGCAGTCGCCCTGTTCCGAGGTCTGGGCTGTGTGCCGAGGTCGTCATCTCCCCAGGTCCCGGCTGTGTGCCGTGGTCACCCTGTGCTGAGGTCCGGCCTGTGTTCCGCCCTCAGCTTGCGACCTGTTCCTGGCTCTGTGCCGCATTCCCTCTGTGCTGAGGTCCGGGCTGTGTGCCACGGTCACCCTGTTCCCAGGTCCAGGCTGTGTGCCATGGTAGTCTTCTGCAGAGGTCCGGGCTGTGTGCCGTGGTCACCCTGTTCCAAGGTCCGAGCTGTGTGACGAGGTTGCCATCTCCCCAGGTCCGGGCTGTTTGCTGCTGCTGCCCTGTGCCCAGGTCTGGCCTGTGTTCCGCCCTGTCCGGAGGTCCAGCCTGTGTTCCACCCTTCGCTTGCGACCCATTCCCGGCTCTTTACCACTATTCCTCTTCGCCAAAGTCCGGGCTGTGTGCTGCGGTAACCTTCTCCAGAAGTCCGGGCTGTGTGCCACAGTCTCCTGCACTGAGGTCAGAGCTGTATGCAATGGTCACTCTGAGCCGATGTTCGGCCTTTGTTCCCCAGTCACCCTGCGCCGAAGTCCGGCCTGTGTGCCACAGTCACCCTGTGCCAATGAGCGGCCTGTTTGCCGTGGTTGTCCTGCACCGAGGTCCAGCCTCTGTGCCACGGTCATGCTGCGCTGAGGCCCGGTCTCAGTGCTGCTATCACCCTGCGCTGAGGTCCGGCCTGAGTGCCACCGTCACGCTGTTCTGTGGTCAGTGCTGTGTTCCGTGGTAGCCTTCTCCAGAGGTCCGGGCTGTGTGCTGTGGGCCCTTGCGCTTAGGTCCAGGCTGTGTGCCACTGTCACCCTGAGCTGATGTCCGGCCTGTGTTCCGCAGATGCCTTGCGCCGAGGTCCGGCCTGTTTTCCATAGTCACCCTTCTCCGAGTTCTGGACTGTGTTTCACGGTCCACTAACAATGCGTTCCAGGCTGTGTGACGGGGTCGCCCTTCACTAAGTTTCACAAGCAGGNTTGCGCCGAGGTCCGGCCTGTTTTCCATAGTCACCCTTCTCCGAGTTCTGGACTGTGTTTCACGGTCCACTAACAATGCGTTCCAGGCTGTGTGACGGGGTCGCCCTTCACTAAGTTTCAGGCTGTGTGCCTCAGTCGCCCTTCACCTGGTTCCAGGCTGTGTGCCTTGGTCGCCCTGTGACAAGATCTGGCCTGTTTGCCATAGTCACCCTGCGCTGAGGTCCGAGCTGTGTTCCACCATGGGCTAGTGATGAATTCGGGGCTGTGTGCCGTGGTCGCCGTGCACAGATTTCTGGGCTCTGTGCTGCAGTTCCTCTTTGCCAAGGTCCAGGCTGTGTGGCACGGTAGACTTCTGCAAAGGTCCGGGCTGTGTGCCGCGGTCCCCCTGCACTGAGGTCTGGGCTGTGTGCTGCGGTTGCCCTGAGCCGATGTCCGACCTGTGTTCTGCAGACGCCCTGCACTGAGGTCCAGCCTGTGCGCCACAGTCACCCTGCAACAAGGTCGGGCCTGTGTGCCGCGGTCGCCCTGCGCCGAGGTCTGGCCTGTGTGCCATGGTCACCCTTCTCTGAGTTCCAGACTGTGTTCCGCGGTCAGCTAGCAATGAGTTCCAGGCTGTGTGACGTGGTCGCCCATCACTGAGTTTCGGGCTGTGCTCCTCGGTTGCCTTTGCCGAGGTCTGGGCTGTGTGCCTTGGTCGCCCTTCGACAAGGTCTGGCCTGTTTGCCGTAGTCACCTTGCACCGAGGTCCAGGCTGTGTACCGCCGTCGGCTAGTGATGAGTTCCGGGCTCTGTGCTGTGGTTGCCCTGCACAGATTTCTGGGCTGTGTGCTGCGGTCACAATTCACAGAGGTTCAGGCTGTGTGCTGCGGTAGCTCTGTGCCAATGTTTGGGCTGTGTGCCATGGTTGCCCTGCGCCGAAGTCCGGGCTGTGTGCCGTGGTCGCCCTGAGCCAAGGTCTGACCTGTGTGCTGCGGTCACAAGATGACGAGGTCCTGGATGTGTGCCGCAGTGAACATCTTCCGACATCGATGCTGTGTTCCAGGGGGCCTTCCCTTAAGTTCCAGGATGTGTGCCGCGTTTGCCCTTCACTGAGGTTTGGCATGTGTGCCGAGGTCAGCCTGCATCGAAGTCCGGCCTTTGTGCTTCGGTCGTCATGCGTCGAAGTCTGTGCTGTGTTTCGAGGTCGGCTAGTGATGAGTTCCATGCTGTGTGCCACGGTTGCCCTTCACTGAGGTTCGGGCTGTGTGCCGTGGTCTCCTTGCACCAAGTTCCGAGCTGTGTGCCGCAGTCGTCTTCGGTTGAGTTCCGTGCTGTGTGCCAGGGTTGCCCTGCATCGAGATCTGGGATGTGTGCTATGGTCTCCCTTCACTGAACTTGGGGCTGTGTGCCACGGTCACCCTTCAATGACGTTCAGGCTGTTTTCTGCGGTCTCCTTTCTCGATGTCCTTGATGTGTGCTGCGGTCGCTCTATGCCTCGATCCGGTCTGTGTTCCGCATTCCCCCTGTGCCAAAATCAGGTTGTGTTCTGCAGTCGGCTAGAAACGAGTTACTGGATGTGTGCCTTGGTCGCCCTTCACTGTGTTTCGGGCAGTGTGCCACGGTCACCCTTTGCCAAGGTCCAGGCTGTGTGCCATGGTCACCCTGCACAGAAGTCCTGCCTGTTTGCCATGGTCTCCCCGTGTCGAGGTCTGGGCTGTGTTCTGTGGTCGGCTAGTGACGAGGTACGTGCTCTGTGCTGCGGGCTCCCTGTACAGATTTCTGGCCTATGTTCTGTGGTCTCCCTGCACCGAGGTCTGGGTTGTGTTCCGCGGTCGGCTGGCGATGAGTTCCGGGCTGTGTTCTGTGGTTGCACTTCACTGAAGTTCGGGCTGTGTTCCGCGGTTGACTGCGCCGAGCTCCAGCCTGTGTGCTGCGGTCGCCCTGTTCCGAGGTCTGGGCTGTGTGCCGAGGTCATCATCTCCCCAGGTCCCGGCTGTGTGCCATGGTCGCCCTGTGCTGAAGTCCGGCCTGTGTTCTGCCCTCAGCTTGCGACCTGTTCCTGGCTCTGTGCCACATTCCTTCTGTGTCGAGGTCCGGGCTGTGTGCCACGGTCGGTCTGTTCCCAGGTCCAGGCTGTGTGCCATGGTAGCCTTCTGCAGAGGTCCGGGCTGTGTGCCGTGGTCGCCCTGTTCCAAGGTCCGAGCTGTGTGCCGAGGTCGCCATCTCCCCAGGTCCGGGCTGTGGGCCCCAGCAGCCTTCTCCAGAGGTCCGGGCTGTGTGCCACGGTCCCCCTGTGCTGAGTTCCAGGCTGTGTGCCGTGATCACTCTGAGTGGATGTCCAGTCTGTGTTCCACAGTCGCCCTGCGCCGAGGTCCGGCCTGTGTGCCACAGACGCCCTGTTCCAAGATCCGGCCTCTGTGTCACGGTTGCCCTGCTCCGAGGTCCGGCCTGTGTGCCATGGTCACCCTGTGCTGATGTCCGGCCTATGTGCTGCGGTCACCCTGCGCTCATGTCCATGCTGTGTGCCACAGTCACACTGCTCAAAAGGCCTGCCTGTGTGCCACGGTCGCCCTGTTCCCAGGTCCAGGCTGTGTGCCATGGTAGCCTTCTGCAGAGGTCCGGGCTGTGTGCCTTGGTCGCCCTGTTCCAAGGTCCGAGCTGTGTTGACGAGGTCGCCATCTCCCCACGTCCGGGCTGTTTGCCGCGGCTGCCCTGTGCCCAGGTCTGGCTTGTGTTCTGCCCTGTGCCGAGGTCCGGCCTGTGTTCCACCCTTGGCTTGTGACCTGTTCCCGGCTCTGTGCTGCTATTCCTCTTTGCCAAAGTCCGGGCTGTGTGCCACGGTCCCCTGCACTGAGGTCAGAGCTGTATGCAGTGTTCGCCCTGAGCCGATGTTCAGCCTTTGTTCCCCAGTCACCCTGTGCCGAAGTCCGGCCTGTGTGCCACAGTCGCCCTGTGCCGATGTCCGGCCTGTTTNACTTGCATGCTCAGTCACTCAGTCATGTCTGATTCTTTGCAACCCCATGGACTGTAGCCCACAGGCTCCTCTGTCTATGTTATTTTCCAAGCAACAAGAGTGGACTGCCATTTTCTACCCCAATGGATCTTCCTGATCCAGAGATAGAACCCACATATCTTGCATCTCCTGCATTGGCAGGGAGATTCTTTATCACTGCACCACCTACTTAATCACACACTAAACAATTTTCTGATTTCTTAAGCATGCTTCCTTTCATCCATTTCCTTTCCTTTTTATTTAAAAAAATAACATTTAAATATAATAAATTAAACTTTTAAATAAAATTGCATTTTCATTTCCAAATTTCTATGATGAAATCAATTTTCTTAATGAGAAAGAGTTCTATTTCTTTATAATTACATATAAGCAACTATAGCAAAATGTATGGTCCATAATGACAATGAATGTGACAATAAGGTATAAGAACAGACTTTTATACAAAAGATTCTATAAGAATCACAAGAGCAGATATACGACCGGTTCCAGTGAATCCAGTCTTCTGCCTTTTGCCCCAGAATATATGTAGTCCATGCCTAGAACAGCTAGACTTGTCTCTTGGCCATGAAAAAAAAGAGACTGAAAAAGATCAGTAGGGGAGGAGATCACATTCCACTTCATGTTTCTGGAAAGTTTCCGAGCATAGAACATCTATTCTTCACTGTAACTATTTCAGGTCCTAGAATCATACTTCAGAGGATCATCTGAATGAATTAATACAATCTCATATTGGTTCAACTTTATGCTAAAGGAAGCAATAATCAGAGTAGGAAGAGCATTGGGTGTANTAGAACATCTATTCTTCACTGTAACTATTTCAGGTCCTAGAATCATACTTCAGAGGATCATCTGAATGAATTAATACAATCTCATATTGGTTCAACTTTATGCTAAAGGAAGCAATAATCAGAGTAGGAAGAGCATTGGGTGTAAGCCCCAGCTCCCTTGCTTTCTAAATATGAAGCTTTGGGCAGAGGACTTAGATCCATCTTTTTTTTTTTCATTTTTGTAAAATAAAGATAATATCTATATCTTAGAGCATTTTTAATGTACTTAGCTAATGAATAATTTTTTTACAGATAGTGAATCCTAGCAGTGAGTATTTTAAACAAGTATTTCAATAATCATATAATAAAAATAATAAACTCAATTTGGGTAAGATCTATTGTTAAAACTCACATTTAAAAAAATCCATACACATATCTACCATTCACATTTTCCTTTACCCAATCTTTAAGTATGATCTCTAAGTGTGTTGAGTTTATTTTATGGACATTTATTTTGTGGCACAAAATTCTGGATGCAAGAGCCTTATATTCTATTTTAAGATCTGCCAGGATCTTGTTAGGTCAGTTCAGTTCAGTAGCTCAGTCATGTCTGACTCTTTGTGACCCCATGGACTGCAGCACGCCAGGCTTCTTTGTCCATCACCAACTCCCAGAGCTTACTCAAACTCATGTCCATTGAGTAGGTGATGCCATCCAACCATCTCATCCTCTGTCATCCCCTTCTCCTCCTGCCTTCAATCTTTCCCAGCATCAGGGTCTTTTCAAATGAGCCAGTTCTTCGCATCAGGTGGCAAAAGTATTGGAGATTCAGCTTCAGCATTAGTCCTTCCAATGAATATTCAGGACTGATTCCCTTTAGGATGGCCTAGTTGGAACTCCTGGCAGTCCAAGGGACTCTCAAGAGTCTGCTCCAACACCACAGTTCAAAAGCATCAATTCTTCGGCGTTCAGCCTTCTTTATAGTCCAACTCTCACATCCATACATGACTACAGGAAAAACCATAGCCTTGACTAGACGGACCTTTGTTGGGAAAGTAATGTCTCTGCTTCTTAATATGCTGTCAGATTGGTCATAGCTTTTCTTCCAAGGAGCAAGCATCTTTTAATTTCATGGCTGCAGTCACCATCTGCAGTGNTGGTCATTGCTGTGTTCCGTGGTAGCCTTCTCCAGAGGTCCGGGCTGTGTGCTGTGGGCCCTTGCGCTGAGGTCCAGGCTGTGTGCCACTGTCGCCCTGAGCCTATGTCCGGCCTGTGTTCCGCAGATGTCCTACGCCGAGGTCCGGCCTGTGTTCCACAGTCACCCTTCTCCGAGTTCCGGACTGTGTTCTGCGGTCCACTAACAATGCGTTCCAGGCTGTGTGACAGGGTCGCCCTTCACTGAGTTTCAGGCTGTGTGACTCAGTCGCCCTTCACCTGTTTCCAGGCTGTGTGCCTTGGTTGCCCTGTGACAAGGTCTGGCCTGTTTGCCGTAGTCACCCTGCGCTGAGGTCCGAGCTGTGTTCCGCCATGGGCTAGTGATGAATTCGGGGCTCTGTGCCGCGGTTGCTGTGCACAGATTTCTGGGCTCTGTGCTGCAATTCCTCTTTGCCAGGGTCCAGGCTGTGTGGCACGGTAGCCTTCCGCAAAGATCCGGGCTGTATGCTGCGTTCCCCCTGCACTGATTTCTGGGCTGTGTGCCGCGGTTGCCCTGAGCCGATATCCGGCCTGTGTTCTGCAGACGCCCTGTACCGAGGTCCGGCCTGTGTGCCACAGTCACCCTGCAACAAGGTCTGGCCTGTGTGCCGCGGTCACCCTGCTCCAAGGTCCGGCCTGTGTACCATGGTCACCCTTCTCCGAGTTCCGGACTGTGTTCCGTGGTCAGCTAGCAATGAGTTCCAGGCTGTGTGACGTGGTCGCCCATCACTGAGTTTCGGGCTGTGTTCCTCGGTTGCCCTTTCCTGAGGTCCGGGCTGTGTGCCTTGGTCGCCCTTCGACAAGGTCCGGCCTGTTTGCCGTAGTCACCTTGCACCGAGGTCCGGGCTGTGTACCGCCGTCGGCTAGCGATGAGTTCTGGGCTCTGTGCTGCAGTTGCCCTGCACAGATTTCTGGGCTGTGTGCTGCGGTCACACTTCACAGAGGTTCGGTCTGTGTGCTGCAGTAGCCCTGTTCCGATGTTTGGGCTGTGTGCCACGGTCACCCTGCGCTGAGGTCCAGGCTGTGTTCTNTCCTGAGGTCCGGGCTGTGTGCCTTGGTCGCCCTTCGACAAGGTCCGGCCTGTTTGCCGTAGTCACCTTGCACCGAGGTCCGGGCTGTGTACCGCCGTCGGCTAGCGATGAGTTCTGGGCTCTGTGCTGCAGTTGCCCTGCACAGATTTCTGGGCTGTGTGCTGCGGTCACACTTCACAGAGGTTCGGTCTGTGTGCTGCAGTAGCCCTGTTCCGATGTTTGGGCTGTGTGCCACGGTCACCCTGCGCTGAGGTCCAGGCTGTGTTCTGCCCTCGGCTTGCGACCTATTCCCGGCTCTGTGCCATGGTTCCTGTTTGCCATGGTCCGGGCTGTGGGCCACAGCAGCCTTCTCCAGAGGTCCGGGCTGTGTGCCACGGTCCCCCTGTGCTGAGTTCCAGGCTGTGTGCCACGATCACTCTGAGCGGATGTCCAGCCTGTGTTCCCCAGTCGCCCTGTGCCGAGGTCCGGCCTGTGTGCCACAGACGCCCTGTTCCATGATCCGGCCTCTGTGTCATGGTTGCCCTGCTCTGAGGTCCGGCCTGTGTGCCACGGTCACCCTGTGCTGATGTCTGGCCTAAGTGCCGTGGTCACCCTGCACTCAGGTCCATGCTGTGTGCCATGGTCGCCCTGCTCCAAAGGTCTGCCTGTGTGCCATGGTCGCCCTGTGCCAACGTCCAGGCTGTGTTCCTCCATCGGCTAGAGATGAGTTCCGTCCTGTTTGCCATGGTCGCCCTACCCCGACGTCCGGGCTGTGTTCCACAGTCGACTAGCGACAAGTTCTGTGCTCTGTAACCCGGCCGCACTGCACAGATTTCCAGGCCGTGTGCCACGGTCTCCCTTCACTGAGGTTCGGGCTGTGTGCCGTGGTCGCCCTGTGCCGAGGTCCAGTCTGTTTGCCAAGGTAGCCTTGGACCGAGTCCTGGGCTGTGTGCCGC
The DNA here is from genome assembly GCA_006410875.1 of Neotragus pygmaeus. Lineage (NCBI taxonomy): Eukaryota > Metazoa > Chordata > Mammalia > Artiodactyla > Bovidae > Neotragus > Neotragus pygmaeus. The sequence continues at coordinate 3,795 of SJYV01024242.1, read as the reverse complement.
AGTAGCCTTGTCCCGAGGTCCTGGCTGTGTGCTGCGGTCGCCCTTCACTGAGGATTGGGTGGTGTGCCGCGGTCGCACTGCGCCGAGGTTCGGGCTGTGTGCCATGTTAGCCTTGTGCCAAGGTCCGGGCTGTGTGCTGCAGTTGCCCTGCACGGATATCCAGTCTGTGTACTACAGTCGTCATCTCCCAAGGTCAGTGATGTGTGCCAGGGTCGCCCTGTGCCGAGTTCCGGGCTGTGTGTCACGGTCGCCATGTTTGGTGGCCCGGGCTGTGTGCTAAGGTAGCCTTCTGCAGAGGTCCGGGCTGTATTGCTGGGTCGCCATCTCCCCAGGTCCGGGAGGTGTGCCATGGTCACCCTCTGCCGAGGTCCGGCCTGTGTTATGCCTTCGGCTTACAACCTGATAACGGCTCTGTGCCGTGGTTTCTCTTTGCCAAGATCCAGGCTGTGTGCAGTGGTAGCCTTCTCCAGAGCTCCAGACTCTGTGCCGCGGTCACCCTGCACAGATTTCTGGGCTGTGGGCCGCGGTCTCCCTTCACTGAGGTTCGGGCTGTGTACTGTGGGCGACCTGCGCCATGGTCCAAGCTGTGTGCTGTGGTAGCCTTGCTCCGAGTTCCAGGCTGTGTCCACAGTCACCGTGCACCGAGATCCGGGCTGTGTTCTGCGGTCGGCTAGTGACGAGTTCCAGGCTGTGTGACGCGGTCACCCTTCACTGAGTTTCTGGCTGTGTTCCTCGGTCACCCTGTGCTAAAGTTGGGTTGTGTGCCGTGGTCGCCCTGCGACGAGGTCAGGCCTGATTTCCGTGGTCGCCCTGCACCAAGGCCTGGCTGTGTGTCACAGTCGACGAGCGACGAGTTTCAGGCTCTGTGCCACTGTCGTTCTGCACAAATTTCTGGGTTGTGTGCTGCGGTCGCCCTTGACTGAGGTTCGGGCTGTGTACCGCGGTTGCCCTGCGCCGAGGTCTGTGCTGTGTGCCGTGGTCGCCCCGCGCAGATGTCCGGCCAGTGTGTGGCGGTCGCCCAGTGCGGAGGTCTGGGCTGTGTTCTGCAGTTGGCTAGCAACGAGTTTCAAGCTCTGTGCCACGGTTGCCCTGCACAGATTTTTGGGCTGTGTGCCACGGTCACACTTCACTGAGGTTCGGGTTGTGTGACGCAGTCACCTTCGGCCGAGGTCCATGCTGTGTGCCGCCTCACGCCTCGCCGAAGTCTGGCCTGTGTGCCGCGGTTGCACTGTGCCGAAGTCCGGGCTGTGTTCCACCATCGGCTGGAGACGAGTTCCATCCTGTTTGCCATAGTCACCCTGCGCCGAGGTCCGGGCTATGTTCCGCCGTCAGCTAGCGACGAGTTCCATGCTCTGTCCCACGGTCACCCTGCACAGATTTCTGGGCTGTGTACTGCGGTCGCCCTTCACAGGGGTTCGGGCTGTGTGCCGCGGTCATGCTGTGCCGATGTTCAGGCTGTGTGCTGCGGTCGCCCTGTGCTGAGGTCCAGGCTTGTTCCGTGGTTGGCTGGTGACGATTTCCGAGCTGTGTGCCACAGTCGCCCTTCACTGAATTTCAGGCTGTGTGCCGCGGTCGCCCTGCGCCGTGGTATGGCCTGTGTGCCGCTGTCACCCTGTGCTGAGGTCCGGTCTGTGTTCGCGGTTGGCTAGCGATTTGTTCCGAACACTGTGCCATGGTTGCCCTGCACAGATTTCTGAGCTGTGTGGCACGGTCCCCCTTCACTGAAGTTTGGGCTGTGTGCCCCAGTCGCCTGCACCAAAGTCCGAGCTGTGTGCCGCGGTCACCCTGCATCAAGTTCCAGGCTGTGTGTCATGGTCGCCTTCGGTCGAGGTCCATACTGTGTGCCAGGGTTGCCCTGCATCTTGGTCAGGGATGTGTGCGGTGGTCGCCCTTCACTGAGGTTCTTGCTGTGTGCCACGGTCACCCTTCCCTGAGGTTCAGCCTGTGTGCAGCGGTCATCCTGCTCGATGTCTTTTATGTTTGCTGCAGTCACCCTGTGCCTCAGTCCGGCCTGTGTTCTGCGGTCGCCCTGTGCCAAAGTCCGGGATGTGTTCTGCAGTCAGCTAGAAACGAGTTACTGGCTGTGTGCAACAATCGCCCTTCACTGTATTTCAGGCAGTGTGCCATGGTCGCCCTTCGCCAAGGTTCGGGCTGTGTCCCAGGATTGCCCTGCGACAAGGTCCGGCCTGTTTGCCATGGTTGCTCTGTGCTGAGGTCCAGGATGTGTTCCGTGGTCAGCTAGTGACGAGTTATGGGCTCTGTGCCGCGAGCTCCCTGTACAGATTTCTGGGCTGGGATGTGCATTCACCCTGCGCCGAGGTCTAGGCTGTGTTCCACGGTTGGCTGGCTACGAGTTCTGGGCTCTGTGTTGCAGTCGCCCTTCACTGAGGTTCGGGCTGTGTTCCATGGTCACCCTGCGCTGAGGTCCGGCCTGTGTGCCGCGGTTGCCCTGTGCCGAGGCCCGTGCTGTGTTCCGCGGTTGGCTAGCAATGATTTCTGAGCTCTGGGCCGCAGTCGTCCTGCACAGATTTCCAGGCTGTGTGCCGCGGTCAGCCTTCATTGAGGCCGTGCTGTGTTCTGCCGTTGGCTAGCGACGAGTTCCAAGCTCTGTGCCATGGTCGCTCTGCACAGATTTTTGGGCTGTGTGCCATGGTCGCCCTTCACTGAGGTTCGGGCTGTGAGCTGTAGTCGCCCTGAGCCGAGGTCCATACTATGTGCCGCAGTCACTCTGCGCCGAGGTCTGGCCTGCATGCTGTGATCACCCTCTGCCGAGGTCCGGGCTGTGTTCCGTAGTCAGCTGGAAATGAGTTCCATCCTGTTTGCCATGGTCACCCTGCGGCGAGGTCCGGTCTGTGTTCCATGGTCAGCTAGCGACAAGTTCCAAGCTCTGTACACCAGTCGCCCTGCACAGATTTCGGGGCGGTGTGCTGTCATCTCCCTTCTCTGAGGTTTGAGCTGTGTCCTGCGTTCTCCCTGTGCCGAGGTCCGGTCTGTGTGCCACGGTAGCCTTGAACTGAGTTCCGGGCTGTGTACCGCAGTAGCCTTGCGCCGAGGTCTGGGCTGTATTTCGCCATCACCCTGTGCTGGTGTCCGGCCTGTTTTGCTATCACCCTGCGCTGAGGTCCGGCCTGTGTCCTACGTTCACCCCGCACCGAGTTCGGTGCTGTGTTCCGCGGTAGGCTAGCGATGAGTTCCAGGCTGTGTGATGCGGTCGCCCTTCAATGAGTTTCAGGCTGTGTGCCTCAGTCGCCCTTCGCCGAGGTCCAGGCTGTGTGCCGTGGTCGACCTACAACAAGTTCCGGCCTGTTTTCCGTGATCCCCCTGCACCGAAGTCCTGGCTGTGTTTCGCAGTCGACTAGCGACAAGTTCCAGCCTCTGTGCCGCTGTCAGCCTGCACAGAATTCTGGACTGTGTCCTGCGGTCGCCCTTCACTGAAGTTCGGGCTGTGTGCTGCGGTGGCCCTGCGCCAAGGTCCGGGCTGTGGTCTGTGGTCGGCTGGCGACGAGATTCGTGCTGTGTGCCGCAGTCGCCCTTCACTGACATTCGGGCTGTGTGCCGCGGTCGCCCTGCACTGAGGTCGGGGCTATGTGCCGCAGTCACCCCGCTGAGACATCCGGCCTGTGTGCCGCGGTCAACCAGTGTGGAGATCTGGGCTGTGTTGCGCGGTTGGCTAGTGACGAGTTCCAAGCTCTGTGCCATGGTGGCCCTGCACAGATTTTTGGTCTGTGTGTCGCAGTCGCCCTTCACTGAGGTTTGGGCTGTGTGCTGTGGTCGCCCTGAGCCGAGGTCCATGCT
>SJYV01024234.1:0-10640 GCA_006410875.1 Neotragus pygmaeus | reverse complement strand
GAATGTAAAGCGATCATGCTTTTTTTTTGGTGACAGAAGGGCATAAATGAAAGCCCTGGAAATGTCCATGGTACCATATGAAAAGTGAAAAATGTTTGCATAGAATTCAGTTATTGTCTTGATATCTGGAAAAACCATGACGGCCAGATCAAAACTGAATTTAGTTGATGATAATCCTGTGTAAACTTCTACCTCCATTAGGCTTTTCACCAACTGTAGAATATACCTAGCTTTTATACTGCAATATCACATTACTTTACTACATCTGTAGAGTTTAAGCTCTAAATCAAAGCTATTATTTCAATTTCTCCTCCTGAAATTCTTTTAACATTTTAGTTTATAATGGAGTAATATCTGATTAACAGTATATATATTTTTAAATTTCAGGTGGACAGCAAAGAGACTCATCTATACATATATATGTATCCATTCTCCCCTAAACTCCCTTCCCATTCAGGCTTCCACATAACGTTGAAAAGAGTTCCCTGTGCTATACAGTAGGACCTTATTGATTATCTGTTTTTTATATATAGGAGTGTGCATATGTCAATCCCAAATTTCCTAACTATCCCTCTTCCTCCTTGAATATATATATATACACACACATATATATATACATATATATAAATATATATGTATATATATACACATATATATATAAGTGAAAGTGAAAGTCCCTCAGTCGTATCTGACTCTTTGAGACCCCATGGGCTAAACAGTCCATGGAATTCTTCAGGCCAGAATACTGGAGTGGGAAGCCTTTTCCTTCTCCAGGGGATCTTCCCAACTCAGGGATCAAAGCCAGGTCACCCGCATCACAGGCAGATTGTTTACCAGCTGAGTCATTGGACTGCCCAAGACTGAATTGGGAATAAAATTTGGAGCTATCCTTTTATCCCATTAGCACTTTTATACATGAATTCTTCCTCATCAAAAGAATCCTCTCTATAATTTAATACTTTCAGAGAGGAAGCAAGTAAAACAAAAGCGTTATGCAATCAGCGTGCATGCTAAGTCGCTTTTGCGACCCTGTGGACTATAGGCCGCCAGGCTCCTCTGCCCATGGGATTCTACAGGCAAGAATACTGGAGTGGGTTACCACACTCTCCTCCAGATCTTCCCCATCCAGGGATCAAACCTGCATCTCTTGTCTCCTGCATTGGCAGGCAGGTTCTTTATCACTAGCGCCACCCGTCAGAAGTGGCTAACACTGTAATTTGAGTTGGCTCAAAGGGCACCACCCACAAGGTCATGTTAGCTTCCCTACCACATTGTGAACCTTCTTTAACTAACTTCCTCTGTTTCTGGGTTCCCCCAGAAGACTAGGGGGAAATTCCACAAGACTGAATTTGGTTGGTCATTTAAAATACTTGAATATAACAGATTGATAAAAGCTTGAGTCATTCCATTTTCTGAAGTTTCCTAGATACTCAAATGGGTGAGTTCCTAGCACTTTTGGCCCCTCTCAGGGACAGTGAAAACATGACCACATCTCTCTCTACTCTTCTCCCCGCTTTTCACATCCTAAGGAATTCAAATTCATTAGGAAGGAGAGAGAGATTAGAGGACATAGGAGATATTGACTTCATTCCATTAAGCAAGATGCATTCACATTTGCTTTCTAATAATGTGGCAATTGCTTCTGGTGCAACTAAATGAACTTCTACTGTTTTTTGTCTACCTAAAGCTTTGAATCATATGGTTTTTATTACTAACACCACTTATTTAGCATTGGGAACCCCTTTACTCAGCAGCTATAGACACATGCTTCCGGACTAGAGGTGTGGGATTTGCACCGTTTGGTTCCCACTCCAGTACTCTTGCCTGGAAACTCCCATGGATGGAGGAGCCTGGTAGGCTGCAGTCCATGGGGTCGCTGAGTCAGACACGACTGAGCGACTTCACTTTCACTTTTCACTTTCATGCATTGTAGAAGGAAATGGCAACCCACTCCAGTATTCTTGCCTGGAGAATCCCAGGAATGACAAAGCCCAATGGGCTGCCGTCTGTGGGGTCGCACAGAGTCAGACATGACTGAAGCGACTTAGCAGCAGCAGCAGCAGCAGCAGCAGCAGCAGGTTCACTTCTTCTTGACTCAGAGTGGCAACAATTTTAAAGCAGTCTTTTTTAAGATGTGGCATCTGCTGCTCCATTTCCATAACACATCTTTCAAGCTCTCATCCATTTTCAACATAAGGGACAATGGAATGTTTTAGATTTCTTCATAATTACTTTCTCCTTCTGCAGTAGGTCACCTTTATTAGCATTGCAAACCCAATCCAGAGCAATAGGAAGCTGAAATCTAGCCAGTCCTTCTATGTCTTTCTGGGTGAATTCATTCACCTCAGGGAAAACTCGCTCAGAGCCACAGATCCTTTATTCCAACCAGCATGAGACCTCACATTGCTGTCCAAATTGATCAAAGTTTGGCATGAAAAATGCAGCAGGAGTAGGGCCATAAGACACTACAATTATTAACATTTTTCCTTAGCAAGTATTACATATCTTTATATACTGTTTTCTTAGTGGAGCAGCCAAAATTCTAACTATATACCTGGTGCACATCCACATTGACTGTAAGTTTCCCTCTTTATCTGCTCGCTGATACCGTGTTTTTGTAATCATTGTCTGAAAGGAGTTGTAATCTTACACCCATCCAAGATGTATTTTAGTGCTGTTTTAGTTGTTATAAAGGGGCAAGCTGTAGATTGATGGACATATTAATGAGGAAGGCTTCCCACATGAAGGAGAATTAGCAACCATCATAGCACTATTTAGGCCACAGTAATTGAACTTAATTCCCAGCAATAAACAGACATGATTCATTGCCTAGGTGACCTACAGTTTAGTTAACACGTTGACTGCTGAATCCCATGAACTTTCCATACTTTTTGGATACGGAGCCTTTCCAACTTTCTGTCCTTTGGATATGAAGCCTCCTTTAGCTGCACCTTAGAGGTAGGACCTATGAGGGTGGAGCTAGACAGTATGCAGTTCTGGAGAAAGCCCAGGCTTTCTTTTCTGGTGATAAAGCATCTTCTGAGAATTACACAGCAAAAGTGCAGTCACTGCAAGGATTGCTTACTCATCAGTGATGCTCTTCTATGTTTACTAAGGGAAAGAAGGTAATTTAGTTCATTAAAATAAGTGAAAGATTACTCAGAAAAGTAAACAGAAAATCTCTCTCAAACTAAATCTAAGTCTAAACAATTTAAGTCTAATCTAAGTCTAAACATTCTATTAAGTAGATTTGAGGCCTTCATTCTTCATTTTTGGAAAGTCAAATTTCTTGCTTTTTCTTATTAAAGTATACTCAATTTTCAGTATTATTTTTAGTTGAATAATATGCTGATATTGTTATAGATTATAATTAGTTAAAGGTTATTATAAACATTGAATATATCTCTCATGGTTTACAATATATCCTTGCTGCTTATTTATTTTATACATTTGTGTCTCTTAATCCCACATCCCTATCTTGCCCCTCCCCCTTTCCAAATCCCCACTGGTAACCATTAGTTTGTTTTCTATATCTATGAGTCTGTTTCTCCCTTATTATATGCATTTTTGTTTTAATATTTAGATTCTATAAACAAGTGATGTCAGAGTATTTTTCTGACGTACTTCACTATATACTCTCTAGGGGCATCCGCATTGTTGAAAATGGCAGAATTACATCCTTTTTTATGTGTGTGGCTAACATACCATTGTGTGTGTATGCACCCCATCTTCTTTACCCATTCATTTGTCAATGAGCACTTAGGTCATTTCCATATCTTGGCTACAGTAATAATGCTGCTATGAACTGAAGGTACATGTATCTTTTCAAAAGAGTCTTTTTGTTTTCTTCAGATATACACTCACATAGTAGTTCTATTTTTAGTTCTTTGAGAAACCTCTCTAAAGTTTCCACAGTGACTGCCCAAAAGTGCAACTGACCAACAGTGTCCAAGGATTTCCTTTACTCACATCCTTGCCAACATAGTTAATTGGTAGAGATCTTAGGGTTCTCTCTATATAGCATTATGTGTTGTCTGCAAATAATGATAGCTTTACTGCTTTCTTTCTAATTTGGATGCCTTTTAATGCTTTTTGTTGTCTAATTGCTATGATTAGGACTGCCTATATTGACTATATTAAGTAAAAGAGGTGAGAAAGGGACTGTTGTCTTGTTTCTGATTTTAGATAAAAACTTTCAGCTTTTCACTCTTGATTGCTTTATCATAAATGTACTTTACTATGTTGAGATATATTCCCTCTAGATCAACTTTGATGAGAAACTTTATTATGAAGGAATGTCAACTTGTTTGGAAACTTAGTGACCATATGATATCTATCCTTCCTTTTGTTAATATGGTATATCACATTAGTTGAATTGGAATATCAAACATTCTAGTATACATGGAATAAATCCTACTTGATCATGGCATATGATCCGTTATATACATTGTTGAATTCAATTTGATAATAATTTGAGTATTTTTACATCTATATCTACTGGAAGTACTGGCATGTAATTTTTTTCAAATATTTTAGTGTGCTTATCTAGTTTTACTATCATGGTAATGATGATCTAGACAGCATATTAAAAAGCAGAGATATTACTTTGCCAACAAAGGTCCCTCTAGTCAAAGCTTTGGTATTTCCAGTGGTCATGTATGGATGTGAGAGTGGGACTATAAAGAAAGCTGAGGGCCAAAGAATTGATGCTTTTGAACTGTTGTGTTGGAGAAGATTCTTGAGAGTCCCTTGGACAACAATGAGATCCAACCAGTCCATATTAAAGGATATCAGTCCTAAATGAATATGCTGAAGGACTGATGCTGAAGCTGAAGCTGAAACTCCAATACTTTGGCCACCTGATGCAAATAACTGACTGATTGGAAAATACCCTGATGCTGGGAAAGATGGAAGGTGGGAGTAGAAGGGGATGACAGAGGATGAGCTGGTTGGATGGCATCACCAAATCAATGGACATCAGTCTGAGTAAGCTCTGGGAGTTGTTGATGGACAGGGAGTTCTGGTGTGCTGCAGTCCATGTGGTCACAAAGAGTTGGACAGGACTGAGTGGCTGAACTGAACTGAGCATCTTTTTGTGTGCCTCTTGGCCAGCCCTATGTTGAAACTTAATCTCCACTGTGAAGATGTTTGGAGCTTGGATTTTGGGGAAGTGACTAGGTCAGGAGGATGGAGCCCTCCTGAATGGACTAATACTCTTATTAAAAAAAAAAAAAAAAGACTCCTGAGAACTTCCTCCTCCTTTCTACCATGTAAAAACTAGTGACAAAAAGTCAATCTATGAACCAGGAGGTGGATCCTCACCAGCCACTAAATCTGCTAATGTCTTGATATTGAACTTCCCAAGCATCAGAAAGGTGATACATTTCTGTTTTTTATAAGATGCCTCATTTATGGTATTATGTAATGGCAACCCAAATGAAGACAGTTTTAGCCACGGTTCCCAAAGGCCCATGGAAAGAAAACAGGTAGCATCAGCCATGCAGAAAGTTGTGTTATAAGAGAGAGGATCCATGAGTCTATGGAATCCAACTCTGTAATACTGGCCAATATAATTGTTAGACCACAGTTCCAGAGGGAAACACTATCTCTTTCTTCCAAGAGGGTAGGCAAATTTACTCTCTTCTCTGGGAAGGAGACACTACATCTTTGAAAGTTATTTTGTTGTTGTTCAGTTGCTCAGTTATGTCTGACTGTTTCTGACCCCATGGCCTGCTGCATGCCAGGCTTCCCTGTCCTTCACCATCTTCTAGAGTTTGCTCAAGCTTATGTCCATTGAATCAGTGATGCCATTCAACCATCTTGTCCTCTGTCATTCCCTGCTCCTGCCTTCAACCCAGCATCATGGTCTTTTCTAGTGAATTGATGCTTTGCATCAGGTGGCCAAAGTATTGGAGATTCAGCTATAGCACTAGTCCTTCCAATGAACATTCAATGTTGATTTTCTTTAAGATTGACTAGTTTGATGTCCTTGCTGTCCAAGGGACTCTCAAGAGTCTTCTGCACCATCACAGTTCCAAGGCATAAATTCTTCAGACCTCAGCCTTTTTTTTTTTAATTTAAGAATAATTGCTTTACAGAATTTTGTTGTTTTCTGTCAAACCTCAACATGAATCATCCATAGATATACATATATCCTCTCTCTTCTAAATCTCCCTCTCATCTCCCTCCCCATCCCCCTTTAGATAGATACAGAGCCCTGTCTGAGTTTCCTGAGCCATCAGCAAATTCCTTTTGGCTATCTATTTTACATATGGTAATGTAAGTTTCTATGTTACTCTCCATACATCTCACTCTCTTATTCCCTCTCCCCATGTCTGTAAGTCTATTCTTCATGTCTGTTTCTNAGTCTGAGTAAGCTCTGGGAGTTGTTGATGGACAGGGAGTTCTGGTGTGCTGCAGTCCATGTGGTCACAAAGAGTTGGACAGGACTGAGTGGCTGAACTGAACTGAGCATCTTTTTGTGTGCCTCTTGGCCAGCCCTATGTTGAAACTTAATCTCCACTGTGAAGATGTTTGGAGCTTGGATTTTGGGGAAGTGACTAGGTCAGGAGGATGGAGCCCTCCTGAATGGACTAATACTCTTATTAAAAAAAAAAAAAAAAGACTCCTGAGAACTTCCTCCTCCTTTCTACCATGTAAAAACTAGTGACAAAAAGTCAATCTATGAACCAGGAGGTGGATCCTCACCAGCCACTAAATCTGCTAATGTCTTGATATTGAACTTCCCAAGCATCAGAAAGGTGATACATTTCTGTTTTTTATAAGATGCCTCATTTATGGTATTATGTAATGGCAACCCAAATGAAGACAGTTTTAGCCACGGTTCCCAAAGGCCCATGGAAAGAAAACAGGTAGCATCAGCCATGCAGAAAGTTGTGTTATAAGAGAGAGGATCCATGAGTCTATGGAATCCAACTCTGTAATACTGGCCAATATAATTGTTAGACCACAGTTCCAGAGGGAAACACTATCTCTTTCTTCCAAGAGGGTAGGCAAATTTACTCTCTTCTCTGGGAAGGAGACACTACATCTTTGAAAGTTATTTTGTTGTTGTTCAGTTGCTCAGTTATGTCTGACTGTTTCTGACCCCATGGCCTGCTGCATGCCAGGCTTCCCTGTCCTTCACCATCTTCTAGAGTTTGCTCAAGCTTATGTCCATTGAATCAGTGATGCCATTCAACCATCTTGTCCTCTGTCATTCCCTGCTCCTGCCTTCAACCCAGCATCATGGTCTTTTCTAGTGAATTGATGCTTTGCATCAGGTGGCCAAAGTATTGGAGATTCAGCTATAGCACTAGTCCTTCCAATGAACATTCAATGTTGATTTTCTTTAAGATTGACTAGTTTGATGTCCTTGCTGTCCAAGGGACTCTCAAGAGTCTTCTGCACCATCACAGTTCCAAGGCATAAATTCTTCAGACCTCAGCCTTTTTTTTTTAAATTTAAGAATAATTGCTTTACAGAATTTTGTTGTTTTCTGTCAAACCTCAACATGAATCATCCATAGATATACATATATCCTCTCTCTTCTAAATCTCCCTCTCATCTCCCTCCCCATCCCCCTTTAGATAGATACAGAGCCCTGTCTGAGTTTCCTGAGCCATCAGCAAATTCCTTTTGGCTATCTATTTTACATATGGTAATGTAAGTTTCTATGTTACTCTCCATACATCTCACTCTCTTATTCCCTCTCCCCATGTCTGTAAGTCTATTCTTCATGTCTGTTTCTCCATTGCTACCCTGTAAATAAATTGTTCAGTGCCATTTTTCTAGATTCCATATATATATATATATATATTAGAATTCAATATTTCTCTTTCTCTTTCTGACTCATTTCATTCTGTACAATAGGTTCTAGGTTCATCCACCTCATCAGAACTTACTAAAATACATTTCTTTTTATAGCTAAGCAATATTACATTGTGTATATGTACCACAACTTCTTTATCCATTCATCTGTTGATGGACATCTAGGTTGCTTCCATGTTCTAGCTATTGTAAATAGTGCTGCAATGAAAAATGGGATACATGTGTCTTTTTAAATTTTGGTTTGCTCAGGGTATATGCCTAGGAGTGGGATTGCTGGGTCATATGGTGGTTTTATTCTTAGTTTTATAAGGAATCTCCAGAGCATCTTCCATAGTGGCTGTATCAATTTACATTCCCACCAACAGTACAAGTGTGTTCCCTTTTCTCCACACCCTCTCCAGCATTTATTATTTGTACACTTTTTGATGGCCATTCTGACTGTTGTGGGATGATATCTCATTGCAGTTTTTATTTGTGTTTCTCTAAGAATGAGAGAAAAACCATTCTCTAATAATGAAAGAAAACCCACTGTAAAAACCATTGCTTTGACAAGAAAGGTCCGTCTCATCAAGGTAATAGTTTTTCCAGTAGTCATGTATGGATGTGAGAGTTGCATTATAAAGAAAGCTGAGTGTCTAAGAATTGATGCTTTTGAACTGTGGTGTTGGAGAAGACTCTTGAGAGTCCCTTGGACTGCAAGGAGGCCAACCACTCCATCCTAAAGGAAATTGGTCCTGAGTAATGTTGAAGCTGAAACTCCAGTAGTTTGGCCACCTGATGCGAAGAACTGACTCATTTGAAAAGAACTTGATGCTGGGAAAGATTGAAGGCAGGAGGAGAAGGGGATAACAGAGGATGAGATGGTTGGAATGGCATTGCCAACTCAATGGAGATAATTTGAGTAAACTCCAAGAGTTGGTGATGGACAGGGAGGCCTGGCATGCTGTGGTCCATGGGGTTGCAAAGAGTTGGACACAACTGAGTAACTGAACTGAACTGAATAATGAGAGATATTGAGCATCTTTTCATATGTTCTTCTTTGGAGAAATGTCTGTTTAGGTCTCTTTCCCACTTTTTGATTGGGTTGTTTGTTTTTCTGGCACTGAATTGTGTAAGCTGCTTCTATATGTTGGAAATTAATCCTTTCATTTGCTTTTATTTTCTCCCATTCTGAGGGTTGTCTTTTCACATTGCTTCTACTTTCCTTTGCCTTGAAAAATTTTAAGTTTAATCAGGTCCCACTTGTTTACTTTTGCTTTTATTTCCGTTACTCTAGGAGGTAGAAGAACAGGATCATAGAGATCTTGCTTTGATTTATGTCATTAAGTGTTCTGCTTATGTTTTCCTCTCAGAGCTTTATAGTTTCTGGTTACATTTAGGGCTTTAATCCATTTTGAGTTTAATATTCTGTATGGTGTTAGGAAGTGTTACAACTTCATTCTTTTACATGTAGCTTTTCCTAGCACCGTTTATTGAAGAGGCTCCCTTTGCTCCAAGGTATATTCTTGCCTCCTTTGTCAAAAATAAGGTGTATTGGTTTATTTCTGGGCTTTCTATTTTGTTCCATTGATCTGTATTTCTGTTTTTGTGACAGTACCATACTGTCTTGATGACTGTAGCTTTGTAGTATATTCTCAACTTAGGAAGGTTGATTCCTCCAACTCCATTCTTCTTCCTCAAGACTGCTTTGGCTATTTGCGGTCTTTTGTGTTTCATGTGAATTGTGAATTTTTTTGTTCTAGTTCTGTGAAAAATGTCATTGGTAATTTGATAGGGATTGCATTGAATCTCTAGATTGCAGATTGCATTTGGTAGTATAGTCATTTTTACAGTATTGAATTTTCCTACCCAGAAACATGGAATATCACTTCATCTGTTTATGTCATCTTTGATTTATTTCATCATTGTCTTATAATTTTCTGTCTACAGATGTTTTGACTCCTTAGGAAAGTTTATTCCTAGATATTTAATTATTTTGGTTGCATTGGTGAATGGGATTGATTTCTTAATTTCTATTTCTGATTTTTCATTGTTATATAGAAGTGAAAGTAGTTTCTGTCTATTGATTTTGTATCCTGCAACTTTGCTAAATACACTGACTAGCTCTAGCAATTTGATTATATTATCTTTAGGTTTTTCTATATACAGTTTCACATCATCTGCAAACAGTGAGAACTTTATTTCTTCTCTCCAATATGGATTCCTTTTAATTATTTTTCTTCACTGATTGCTGAGCTAGGACTTCCAGAACTGTGTTGAATAATGGTGATGAAAGTGGATACCCTTATCTTGTTCCTGATCTTAGGGGGAATGTTTTCATTTTTTCACTATTGAGATTAATATTTGCTGTAGTCTTATTGTATATGGCCTTTACTATGTTGAGATAGGTTCCTTCTATGCTCATATTTTGAAGCATTTTAATCATAAATGGGTGCTGGGTTTTGTCAAAATCTTTTTCTCCGTCTATTGAGATTATCATACGGTTTTTATGTTTCAGTTTGTTAATATGCTGCCGCTGCTAAGTCTCTCCAACTCTGTGTGACCCCATGGACAGCAGCTCACCATGCTCCTCCATCCCTGGGATTCTCCAGGCAAGAATACTGGATCAGTTTGTTAATATGGTATATCGCATTGATTGATTTGCATACATTGAAGAATCCTTGCATCCCTCAAACAAACCCGACTTGATCATGGTGTAGAGCTTTTTGATGTGTTGCTGAATATTGTTTGCTAAAATTTTCATGAAAAATTTTGCAAAAGGTTCATCAGTGATATTGGCCTGTAGTTTTCTTTTTTTGTGTTGTCTTTGT
>SJYV01024233.1:0-25555 GCA_006410875.1 Neotragus pygmaeus | reverse complement strand
TTTGAATTTTTTCAGGTGCAATTTGAAATTAAAATCACTTAAAGCTTTTTTCATATGAATAAAAAATTTATCCCGCTCCTCTTTACTAGGAGCAGCCAACAGAAGATCATCCATATAACGATAGAGAAGACAATTAGAAATTTGTTGCCTCACAGTGATAAGAGCATGGTCAACAAATTCCTGACAAAGTGTAGGGCTATTAATCATTCCTTGAGGCAACACTGTCTATTGATAACGTTTTATGGGCTGCCCATGATTATACATTGGAATAGTAAAAGCAAATTTATTTCTATTTTTAATTTGCAAAGGAATAGTAAAAAAGCAATCCTTCAAATCTAAAACCATCAAAGACCAGTTCTGTGGAATCAAAGCAGAAGGGAGACCTAATTGCAAAGCCCCCATAGGTTCTATACATTTGTTAACTTTCTTAAATCAGTCAACATTCTCCATTTACCAGATTTTTCTTAATGACAAAAACAGGAGAATTCCAAGGAGACGTGGAAGGTTCAGTATGGCCAGATTGAAGCTGTTCTTCTACTAAGTGTTCTGGAGCCTCGAGCTTCACTTTTGGAAGCAGCCACTGCTCAACCNGTTCAGCACCCAGTTCCCTGGGAGCCATTGCTTTTAGATCTTGCTGAAGGTTCAGCTCTTGCCGGTAAAATGTCTTATGAATTAGCACTACCTGAACCTACCCTGCCAAAACCTCTGCTGTGAGTAATACAAAACCTGGCCAACCTCCTCAAGGTTGGCTGGGTTCCGACCCTTGGAATAACCCAAGTACTCCACTTTCTATGTTCCTGGACTCCACCAAGTGTAGCACCATCGACTCTGCATTTTGGACCCACAGCAACAGAATGTCTTCCTCTGTGTCTCCCACGGGACCACCTCTTGGATCCATGGCACCTCTTCCTTCTGGGCCATCACACCCCAACCTGTGGGTCCTTATCCAGCTCTAACTGTGCCAGGCCCTGGGTTAACAGGGCCATAACCTACATGGATTTGTGTCTTTTCAAGAACTGCCAAGGCAGTATGGTGCACACACAGATCCAAATGCAGCTGGTCCTTTAGACCTATGGGGAACCATGTATTCTGGACTGTGGGCACTGAGAATGGGAGGGTAGTATCCTGTCCCTAATATGCCACATCCATATCCAGGGCCATACTCTGATCCTCCTCCTCCCAAGCACCAGAGGCAGCACCACCTGTTCCATGGGGCACTTTTCTACCAGGAGCCAGGGGACCACCAGTGCTATATCCTGCCCCTTCAGGATCATAGCCCGNATCCATATCCAGGGCCATACTCTGATCCTCCTCCTCCCAAGCACCAGAGGCAGCACCACCTGTTCCATGGGGCACTTTTCTACCAGGAGCCAGGGGACCACCAGTGCTATATCCTGCCCCTTCAGGATCATAGCCCGCCTCAGGACCCTATTCCATTCCCTATAATCCTTTCCAAGTGACTTCAGGACTTCTGGTGCCACTAAGATGCCTGGAGGTGCCCATGCAAATGTTTAATTCATTTAACATGCATTCATATTCCCACAGGGCTTCCCTGGTGGCTCAGAGAGTAAAGAAACCACTTGCAATGTGAGAGACCTGGGTTTGATCCTTAGGTTGGGAAGATTCCCTTGAGAAGTGAATGGGCTACCCACTAGAGCATTCTGGCCTGGAGAATCCCCATGGACAGAGGAGCCTGGCAGGCTAGAGTCCATAGACTGAATGACTTTCACACACACACACACACACACACACACACACACACACACAATATTCCCACAGCACAACTGAAATATTGTTTCCAGTTTGGGATGGAAGATTTAAACAATAAAAACCTTAAAAAAAAAAAAGATGTGTGTTTATAAAATACAAGTAAATTTCAAGCTTCAGGTAAATTTAGGTAAAGTATTTAAAAAGATGAAAACAAAAGTATTCCTTGTATTAAACCAGAAAAAAATCCCCCAAGATCCCCAAAAACTTTGTAATGTAGTAAGCAGTGTCCTCAACAACATCCTTGAGATAAAATCAGAGATGTGTTTCATTGGACTTTTTCTTGTTTGTTTTAACATTTCTCAGTAATGTTTTACAGAACCACAACAATGCACAAAGTTCAATAAAAGTAATTTCTGCCAGTCTGGCTACATATAGAGGTAGATTTTTAGAGAATCCATGTCTCTGAATGTGTAATGTTGTCCCTCTTTCATGCAACTGTCCAAATGTTTCTCAGGAAAGATTTTGTTAGATCTTTAGCAGTATTAAGCTCAAGATTATACAACTCTTCTGCATCATCATTTATGTGCAATGTGTGTTTTACTGCCAGCCAATCTGGAGTGAGGTTGACATCACATTGGAAGACCCTGTCTTGGGCAGGATCAGAATATTCTTAGCAGAAAAAATCCATTTATTCTTTTTTTTTAATTTTTATTTTTACTTTATTTTACTTTACAATACCGTATTGGTTTTGCCATACATTGCCATGAATCCACCACGGGTGTATATGAGCTCCCAATCCTGATCCCACTCCCCCCTCCCACCCCATATCATCTCTCTGGATCATCCCTGTGCACCAGCCCCAAGCATCCTGTATCCTGTATGGAACATAGGCTGACGCTTCATTTCTTACATGATAGTATACATGTTTCAATGCCATTCTCCCAAATCATCCCACCCTCTCCCTCTCCCTCAGAGTCCAAAAGTCCATTCTTAATAAAATACGAATCAGATCTCCATCCAGATTAATCAACCATCCACTTCAACTGTAAGAGAGAAAATCATAATAAAGTCTGAGTGAACATGAGTCAGAGTGAACTTCAAGAGATGGTGATGAACACGGAGGTCTGGCGTGCTGCAATTCATGGGGTCGCAAAGAGTCGGACACGACTGAGCGACTGAAGTGAGCTGGACTGAATTTTATTTTAAACCACACCAAGCAGTTAATAATCTTCATTTACAAAATTAAAAAAGAAAACAAGAATTTTAAAAAATATATTTAGGTTTAGACCTTCAAAATAATATCAAATTTCAGACACTGTTCAGTTTTCAATCCAAAGACATGCTGTATTTTCTTCTTTAGTAATAGATCCTGAATTTCCAAGATAAGTTATGGTAATATCCTTAAGAAATGTCCCTCCTCCAGACCCAGAGATAAAAAGAAATTAGTTTAAAGTCTAATATAATTAACTAATGCATGCCAAGGCCATATAAATGCATGTATGGGATTCTCTCTGGGACTTCCAGAATTATTGCTCTTAGATAAAGTAATTAATTTGAATATCCCTGTCTCCAGAATGCTTGCTGTGTAAGTAATAAACAGTGTTATTATTTAAGTCATTTTATAAGGTATTGTGAAAATACACCTCTTTTTGCTACCATTAAGGCAGTATGTCAAGAAAGTTAGAACGTCAAACATTATATCCAATCTCTTTAAAATTTTCCCTTGATATGATGAATATATATTATTGAGAGAGATATAATGCCAAATTGTAAAATTTTCTAGAATCCATTGCCTCAAGGCTTGACTACCTTAGCGAAAATAAAAGTTGATAATATATTTCTTTAGATCCATAAACACATGTGTTAATATTGAATAGGTTAGAGTTTTCACTTATGAAAATAAAAACTGCAAATGTAAAACTTATAAAATATTTTTATAAATTTAAGATTATTTTGAAAGATTTTCTAATTTAACTGCTAACATTATTGCATGGCTTCCCTTTTTAATCCTTTTTAATCCTTGTAAGAGATCAGAATAGGTGTGTTCAGAACATCTAGGCATGGAAATATATGGAAAATGGGCCCAGTCTGGTGGTTCAGATGGTAAAGAATCTGCCTGCAATGTGGGACACCCAGGTTTGATCCCTGGATCAGGAAGATCCTCTGGAGAAGGGAATGGCTACCCACTCCAGTATTCTTGCTGGGAGAAATCCAAGGACAAAGGAGTCTGGTGGGCTATAGTCCATGCGGTCACAAAGAGTTGGATATGACTGAGCAACTAACACTGTTATTGCATAGTTCAGGAAATTTTAGAACAAAATGAATTGCCTCTGGGTAAGTAGAATAAGTTTATATAGAAACATTTGAGACTATAAAGTTGGGTTCCTTTAAGTCCAAAAAAACCAAACATTTAAAGTGTTCTTTTTCATACTTACAAATATAGTCAGTCTGATTTTCTTGTGTTTATGGCAAGGTCCATTATGCTAAGGAATAGAACCATTTGTTATAGACTTTGTATTATGGTTTAAGTCTCTTAAAAATAGAATAGACATTATTTAAATTTTAATAAAATATAGTTAACATCATTAAACATTCTCATTAAAACCAAATAAAATATGAAATACTATAAGGGAAACAAGGGCTTCCCTGGTGGCTCAGAGGTTAAAGCATCTGCCTGCAATGCGGGAGACCTAGGTTTGATACCTGGGTTGGGAAGATCCCCTGGAGAAGGAAATGGCAACCCACTCCAGTATTCTTGCCTGGAGAATCCCATGGATAGAAGATACTGGTGGGCTATAGCCCACGGGGTCGCAAAGAGTCGGACACGACTGAGCGACTTCACTCATAAGGAAAACAATACCATAAAATTAATAAACAGGCAATAACATCTAGAAATCTAATTCCTACTCTAAATGAAGTTTAAGAAACATTGGTTAAAGAGATACCAAAGAGTAGAGTCAAGATTTTACTTAGAAAATATTCTGATTCAATCTCCTTATCAATTATTAGTGTGTTCAGATTTTCCATTTCTTCATGAATTGGTCTTGGTAGGTTATAGGTAACTAGGAATTTATTCATTTCCTCTACGTCATTCAATGTATTGGTGTGTCTAATGAGTCTCTATGATCCACATGTCTACATTCTGAATCTCAAGCAGAAGGAACAATGGCTCCCTGAGGCATGCTTTTCACCTGGCAAGCTTGAGAGAGCTGACAAAAATTTTACATATGTTTTAAAGTTTCAGCTAGAATTATACCACCATATTCCTTTACATGGCCAAGCCCATGTAACTAGTAGTAGGCATTGCAGCATCACATAATTATAACCTAAATAGGAAGTAAAGAGTTATGGGTAATTATCTACCTGTCACAGACGCTTTTTTGCTTCCAAAGGGAAACCAAGCAGATTTATTACAGCATTCTTACGGGTCTTAGCTGAGATTATCCTAACATTGCAATGCTCCTTTATCCAAGGGCTCACATATCAAAAAGTATTATTCTAATGTTTTCCCTTTCATAAGAATATAATCCAAAACTGTGACTCTTACAGAAGCGATAACAAGATTAGTTAAATGACCAACTTCACAAACAATATTTTGTATCTCTTTTTAAAATAGCTTTGAAGTTAATATTTTGCCACAAGAATTAACCCAAACCTAATTTAGATTTTGACATTTTATATAGTGTTATACAAACTCTTAGAAAAAGGGCCTCTGAAATATTGAATCTGAGGTAGTGATTATTCTAGTCTCTAAATCTTCCTCATGCAGATTGCTGCTGCTGCTGCTGCTAAGTCGCCTCAGTTGTGTCCGACTCTGTGCGACCCCAGAGACGACAGCCCACCAGGCTCCTCTGTCCATGGGATTTTCCAGGCAATAGTACTGGAGTGGGGTGCCACTGCCTTCTCTCTGTAAAAATAGCTATGAAAAAAATTGAAATATTTCAGTGCATATATATTATATAAACTAAGAAACATTTGTTAAAAACTGTGGCCTAATAAAATTAATTAACTATACGTGTATGAAAATGTATTTCTAGAAATATATTTTAGGCCTTACTAAAATCTTTAAATTGCCTTCACCTCCACATATTATGTTCAGAACAAAGGTATACAGCAGAAAGGAAGATTTATATTTATCTATAACTACAGATAGATATAGGCCAGTAGACATCACTGATTTAGACCTATTCTTGTTTTATAGTGTTTATGGAGTTTTCTCATTTATCCTGTAATATCTTTCAAAATGTTTTCAAAAATGCTTTTATTCAATATATATAACAAAGTGAGGGAGAAGCATCCCACATGTACTGTTTCCTCTGGATATAAAGTCTTGTATCAAAGAACAATTTCAGAGACTATGTTTAATATCTTGTTTTTCTCAAAGATGGAATAGAATTTCAAGCCAATATGTTTGAAATATAAGCTTAACAGACTCATAGCTAAAGCCAAATGCATTACTATATATTGCAACCAAAGGACAAGTCTGATATAAATTATTGTGGACTTTATTTTCCTTAGTAAAAACTATTCTATAACATTTCAAAAGCATTAAAATTTGTAGGAAATTATACATGCAGAAATATTAAAGGACATTATTATCAAAAAACCTTTTTCTCCTCCATTTTAGCCAATATTTGGTTTCTATGAAGAAAGAAACCACTGATGTTTGTACTGAGAAATTCTATTTCAAAAACCAACATAAGAAGATTAATTTTTTTTTCAAGAAGCACAATTGGAGTGATTTAGTATAACTGTATGATAATGGTTGAAGAGGATGAAAAGTGGTCAAATATATTATATTTGGTGGGGACAAATGAAAAATAAAGTTTATAAAAAATAAAATTTTGCAATATGTATACAAGACAATAAATATAGTAGAAAAATCTAGGGAGTGAGTTAAGGATTGTCTATACACTGACAGCAGCTTCTTTTTGAAAATAGATTACTTAAAGCAATTCATTTCAGTTATGGTAAAGATAACATAAACAGAGACATTTACTAACAAGATTTTGAGAAAATTTTTTTCTTAGAGGGCTATATAAAATCAATGAAGGAATGCTACTAGTGAAATTAAACAAGACATAATAATAATAAATAAAATAACTTTAAAACTGGCTGATTAAAATAAAATCATGTAATGAATTATTTATACTGTTAGAACTTTTCAAAAGATATGTATATAGCCTGAATACAACACGGCTTATACCTAAGCCCTCTATCACTTTTCATCTTGTATCCTGAAACTAACCAGTCACTATTTTATGATTAATTACAGACAAATCACATATTAAATAATATGTGTATAACTCTAGATCATATTTATATATATTGCATATATTCTTATGTAACCAAGAAATGGAAAGAATACACAGAAGAACTATACAAAACAGATGTTAATAACCTAGATAACCACAATGGTGTGATCACTCACCTAGAACCAGACTTCCTGGAGTGTGAGGTCAAGTGGGCCTTAGGAAACATCACTATGAACAAAACTAGTGGAGGTGATGGAATTCCAGCAGAGCTATTTAAAAGATGATGCTGTGAAAGTGCTGCAATCAGTTTGCCAGCAGATTTGGCAAACTCAACAGTGGGCACAGGACTGGAAAAGGTCAGTTTTCATTCCAATCCCAAAGAAAATCAATGCCAAGGAGTGTTCAAGCTACTACACTCATCTCACACACTATGAAAGTAATGCTCAAAATTCTCCAAGCCAGGCTTTAACAGTATGGGAACCTAAAACTTCCAGATATCCAAGCTGGATTTAGAAAAAGTAGAGGAACCAGAGATCAAATTGACAACATCTGTTGGATTATTGAAAAAGCAAGAGAATTCCAGAAAGATATCTACTTCTGTTTCATTGACTATACCAAAGCATTTGACTATGTGGATCACAATAAACTGTGAAAAATTCTTCAAGAGATGGGAATACCAGACCTGACCTGCCTCCTGGGAAAATGATAAGAAGGTCAGGAAGCAACAGTTAGAACTGGACATGGAACAACAGACTGGTTCAAATCGGGAAAGGAGTACTTCAAGGCTGTATATTGTCACCCTACTTATTTAACTTATATGCAGAGTACATCATGAGAAATGCCAAGCTGAACGAAGCACAAGCTGGAATCAAGATTCCTGGGAGAAATATCAATAACCTCAGATATGCAGATGACACCACCCTTATGGCAGAAAGTGAAGGACTAAAGAGCCTCTTGATAAAAGTGAAACAGGACAGTGAAAAAGGTGACTTAAAACTCACCATTCAGCAGAGTAAGATCATGGCATCCAGTGCCATCACTTCATGGCAGATATATGGGGAAACAATGAAAACTGTGAGACTTTATTTTCTTGGTCTTCAAAATCACTCCAGAAGGTGGCTGCACCAATGAAATTAAGACACTTGCTCCTTGGAAGAAAGTCTCTGACCAACTTATACAGCATATTAAAAACCAGAGACATTACTATGCCAACAAAGGTTCATCCAGTCAAGGCTATAGTTTTTCCAATAGTCATGTATGGATGTGGTAGTTGAACTATAAAGAAAGCTGAGCACTGAAGAATTGGTGCTTTTGAACTGTGGTGTTGGAGAAGACTCTTGAGAGCCCCTTGGACTGCAAGGAGACCAAACCAGTCCATCCTAGAGGAGATCACTCCTGGGTGTTCATTGGAAGGACTGATGTTGAAGCTGAAACTCCAATATTTTGGTCACCTGATACGAAGAGCTGACTCATTTGAAAAGACCCTGATGCTGGGAAAGATTGAGGGCAGGAGGAGGAGGGGACGACAGAGGATGAGATGCTTAGATGGCATAATGGACTTGATGTGGACAAGAGTTTGAGCAATCTCCGGGAGGTGGTGCTGGACAGGAAATCCTGGCATGCTGCAGTCCGTGGGTAGAAAAGATTTGAACGCGATTGAACTGAACTGATCTAAGTAACTAGTGCATAACTTCACTTCAATACCTCTGAGGCAGATCAAACACAATCCATTTCATAACAAACTCATATTTCGGTTTTGGTAAAGGATTCATGTGAGTGTGCTCAGTCACTCAGTCGTGTCTGATTCTTTGCAACCCCATGTATTCTAGCCCACCAGGCTCCTCTGTCCATGGAATTCTCCAAGCAAGAATACTAGAATGGGTAGCCATTTCTTTCTCCAGGAGATCTTACCCACCCAAGGATCAACCTAAGGTCTCCTGTATTATAGGTGGATTCTTTACCATAGGAATCACCAGGGCAGCCCAACTAGATTTATTCTGTTACATAAGTCAGCACTATCATTTTTGACACCTCTCTCTCTAATCCCAGCTCTATGCCATAATACATGAGCTGTCAATCATCTGTAGTCAAATAAAAGCCATTCTTTCTTCTTACACACTGGCTCTTATTTCTTCTAGCCAGTGTATGGCCATTGATCCAGTACTTGTCCCTTTTTGTGTTTGTATAATTTATTATGCACTTTTCTCAAATGTTGTTAATATGGCATGTCATATTTTTAATTTTTTAAGCAATCAGACAAATCTTGATGTCATTTACAGGCACTGCAAATACATAAAGCCCCTCAGTAAAATTCCTTAAAGAGTCATCCTTTTTTGAAATGCTAGGTTTCTTTCTTCCCTTCTCTCTCTTTTAAAATTTAATTACTTTAATTGGAGGATAATTACTTTACAATTTTGTGATGGCCTCTGCCATACATGAATATGAATCAGCCATAGGCATACCTGTGACCCCTCCCTTGTGAGCCCCCCTCCAACTCCTTCAGCACTCCATCCTTCTTGGTTGTTACAGAACTCCAATTTGGGGTTCCACATGTCACACATCAAGCTCCCACCTGCCATATATTTTGCATATGGTAATGTATATGTTTCAATGTTATTCTTTCAAATCATCCCACCCTCTTCTTTTCACAGTATCCAAAAGTCTGTTCTTTATGTCTGTGTCTTCTTTTCTGCCCTGCACAAAGGATCGTTGGTATGATCTTTCTAGATTCCATATATATGAGTTAATAATTATCCCCTGATCTACTTCAGTCTAGCTTTGCCCCCAACACAATTTTTTGAAATGTTTTTTATCAAGTTCTTCATTTACCTCCATATTGGTGAATCTTACTGGCTGTTTACCAGGCTTCAGCTTATGATCAGCAGTATTTAGAAATGACCACTCATCAGATGATCAACATTGAAATCAGATTGATTATATTATCTGCAGCCAAAGATGGAGAAGCTCTATACAGTCAGCCAAAAAAAAAAAAAGCCAGAAGCTGACTGTGATTCAGATCATGAACCCCTTAGTACCAATTCAGACTTAAATTGAAGAAAGTCAGGAAAACCACTAGACCATTCAGGTATGACCTAAATCAAATCCCTTATGACTATACAGTGGAAGTGCAAAATAGACTCAAGGGACTAGATCTGATAGACAGAATGCCTGATGAACTATGGACAGAGGTTCGTGACATTATACAGGAGGCAGTGATCAAAGCCATCCCCAAGAAAAAGAAATGCAAAAGACAAAATGGTTGTCTGAGGAGGCCTTACAAATAGCTGAAAAAAGAATAGAAGCTAAGGCAAAGGAGAAAAGGAAACATATATCCATTTGAAAGCAGAGTTCCAAAGAATAGCTAGGAGAGATAAGAGAACCTTCTTCAGTGATCAGTGCAAAGGAATAAACAAAAGTATTAGAAAGGAAAAGACTAGAGATTTCTTTAAGAAAATTAGAGATACCAAGGGAAAATTTCATGAAAGGATGGGAGCAATAAAGACAGAAGCAGTAAGGACCTAACAGAAACAAGAGATATTAATAAGAGGTGTCAAGAATACACAGAATAACTATTAATAAAAAGANAGAGATTTCTTTAAGAAAATTAGAGATACCAAGGGAAAATTTCATGAAAGGATGGGAGCAATAAAGACAGAAGCAGTAAGGACCTAACAGAAACAAGAGATATTAATAAGAGGTGTCAAGAATACACAGAATAACTATTAATAAAAAGATCTTAATAATCCAGATAACCATCATGATGTGATTACTCACCTAGAGCCAGACATCATGGAATGCGAAGTCAGGTGAGCGATAGAAAAAATCACTCCGAAGAAAGCAAGTGGAGGTGATAGAATTCCAGTTGAGCTATTTCAAATCCTGAAAGATGATGCTGTGAAAGTGNGAGTTTTCCCCCCTTGCTTTACCCTTTTTTTCTCATGTGTTTCTTTTGCAGAGAAGAAACAAACTCTGACTCCATGTTGGAAACTGTTTGTTTTCATTGCTTTTGTGATTATAGTCGTACATAATTGCCTGCCTCAGAAGACCCTGACTGTTACCTGAACGTAAACTAAAGTGCCTTTGTTCGGCTCAGAGAGAGATAATCTGACCCTGTCCACCTGTGAATAGAAGACATTAACACACCCCAAAATCTATGGCCATACCATCCTGAATGCACCCGATCTCGGCC
The DNA here is from genome assembly GCA_006410875.1 of Neotragus pygmaeus. Taxonomy (NCBI): domain Eukaryota; kingdom Metazoa; phylum Chordata; class Mammalia; order Artiodactyla; family Bovidae; genus Neotragus; species Neotragus pygmaeus. The sequence goes on along the minus strand of SJYV01024233.1, from coordinate 14,401 downwards.
GATCTCAGAAGCTAAGCAGGGTCGGGCCTGGTTAGTACTTGGATGGGAGACTGCGTGGGAATACTGGGTGCTATAGGCTTGTGGGGCTTCCCTGGTGGGNAACACACCCCAAAATCTATGGCCATACCATCCTGAACGCACCCGATCTCGGCCGATCTCAGAAGCTAAGCAGGGTCGGGCCTGGTTAGTACTTGGATGGGAGACTGCGTGGGAATACTGGGTGCTATAGGCTTGTGGGGCTTCCCTGGTGGGTCAGAGGTTAAAGCGTCTGCCTACAATGTGGGAGACCTGAGTTCAATCCCTGGGTTGGGAAGATCCCTTGGAGAAGGAAATGGTAACCCACTGCAGTATTCTTGCCTGGAGAATCCCATGGACGGAGAAGCCTGGTAGGCTGCAGTCCACGGGGTCACAAAGAGTCAGACACGGCTGAGCGACTTCACTTCAACTTCCAAAGACTAGAAACATTTTGCAAGATGGAAGATCCTTTCACTTTACTTCCCCACTGCCTCTCCCTCTATATTCTGCCTTTTGACTTTGGTTCCTTATAGCCTCTCTCTTTGGCCCTGCAAAAGAACTTGGCTTCCAAACCCCAACAAGATGGTTACTTTGAGACATTAGTCTACCATCTTCTCTGTCAGCTGGTCCAAATAAAGTCGTATGCCTTCTCTCAACACCTTGTCCCTTGGGTTTATTGGCCTCTTGTGCAGTGAGCAGAGTGAGCTTGTACTCAGTAACATTGTTTTTGAAAATATGTATGTTTGTATTTATTTAGTTGGCTGCACTGGATCTTAGGTGTGGCATGCCAGCTCTTCGATCTTCCTTGTGGCATGTGTGTTCTTTTTTTAGTTGTGTATGTGAGATCTTTTATTTGTGGTGTGTGGAGTCTTTTGTTGCAGCATGTGCAATCTTTAGTTACTGCATATGAACTCTTAGTTGTGACTTGTGGGATCTAGTTTCCTGACAAGGGCTCAGTCCTAGGCCCCTTCTACACTTGGAAGTGTGATGTCCTAGTCATTGAGCCAACAGGGAATTACCCCTAGTGAATTTCCATTCAGTTCAGTTAAGTTGCCCAGTCGTGTCCAACTCTTTGCGACCCCATAGTCTGCAGCATGCCAGGGTTCCCTGTCCATCACCACCTCGGAGTGCTTGCTTGAACTCATGTCCATTAAGTTGGTGATGCCATCCAAAGATCTCATCCTCTGTTGACCCTTTTTCCTCCTAACTTCAATCTGTCCCAGCATCAGGGTCTTTTCCAATGAGTCAATTCAATGTATCAGGTGGCCAAATTGTTGGAGTTTCCAGCTTCAACATCAGTCCTTCCAATGAATATTCAGGGTTGATTTCCTTAAGATTAACTGATTTGATCTCCTTGCAGTCCAAGGGACTCTCAAGAGTCTTCTCCAACACCACAGTTCAAAAGCATCAATTTTCTGGTGCTCAGCTTTCTTTATGATCCAGCTCTCACATCCATACATACATGACTATTGGAAAAACCATAGCTTTGACTATATGGACCTTTGTTGGTAAAGTAGTGTGTCTGCTTTTTCATATGCTGTCTAGGTTGGTCATAGCTTTTCTTCCAAGCAGCAAGTGTCTTTTAATTTTTTAATCACTGCAGTCACCATTTGCAGTGATTTGGGAGCCTGAGAANTCACTTTCATCAAGAAACTTTTTAGTTCCTCTTCACTTTCTGCCATAAGGGTCGTGTCATCTGCATATCTGAAGTCATTGATATTTCTCCCAGCAATCTTGATTCCAACTTGTGTTTCTTCCAGTCCAGCATTTCTCATGATGTGCTCTGCCTATAAGTTAAATAAGCAGGGTGACAATAGACAGCCTTGACGTACTCCTTTTCCTATTTGGAACCAGTCTGTTGTTCCATGCCCAGTTCTAACTGTTTCTTCTTGGCCTGCATACAGATTTCTCAAGAAGCAAGTTAGGTGGTCTGGTATTCCCATCTCTTTCAAAATTTTCCACTGTTTATTGTGATCCACACAGTCAGAGGCTTTGGCATAGTCAATAAAGCAGAAATCGATGTTTTTCTGGAACTCTCTTGCTTTTTCCATATCCAGCATGAAGCAGTTATACTTTCAACATTTTTCTCATTTTCAAATAAAATCATCAAATAAGAAAATGCAAAAGGAAAGATACTCTGACTGAAAAAGAAAAAGAGGACAGGGAGAGAGAAAAAATAAGACAGAAAGAGAAGCTAATTCTTGAAAACTGAGAAAGTTAAGTATATAATAGAAACAATATACTTGATATCATGTTTTATGTATATATCATCTTTGTGTAAGGACATTGTATTTTAATAGATAGCTGTTGAATTGGATTTGTAGATTTCCTTGTGTAGTATAATAATTTTGACGATATTGATTATTCCTATCCAAGGACATGTTATGCCCTTCAGTCTATTTGTGTCGTACTTTATTTCTTTCATAAATATTTTATAGTTTTCTGAGTTCAGGCCTTTTGGTTACTTAGGTCTATCCCTAGATATTTTATTTTATATATCCCTATATATATTTTTTATAGATATTTATTTTATATATCCCTATATATTTTATTTTATAGATATTTATTTTATATAAATTTTCCTTTGATTTCCCTTTCTGAACTATCCCTAGATATTTTATTTTATATATCCCTATATATTTTATTTTATAGATATTTATTTTATATAAAATTTCCTTTGATTTCCCTTTCTGAACTTTCATTGTTTGTATATAAGAATGAAGACATTTTTGTGTATTAATTCCACATCCTTAAAGTTTACCAAAGTCATTGATAAACTCTGCTTTCTGGTGGCATCTTTAGGATTTTCTATTCATAATACCATGCCATCTGCAAACAGTGACAATTTTACTTCTTTTCCAATTTGGATTCCATTTATTTATTTATTTATTTTTTTCTTTTCTGGTTGAGAGTTCCAAAGCTATGTTGAAAAAAGTGGAAAGAGTGGACACCCGTATCTTGTTCCTGATCTTATAAGAAATGCTTTCAGCTTTTACACATTGAGTATGATGCTAGTTGTAGGTTTATCATATATGGCCTCTACTATATTGTCCTATATTACCCTGAATACTCATTGGAAGAACTTAAGCTGAAGCTGAAACTGCAGGATTTTGGTAATATGATGCAAACAGCTGACTCATTAGAAAGGCCCTGATGCTGGGAAAGATTGAGGGCAGAAGGAGAAGAGGCATCAGAGGATAAGATGGCTGTATGGCATCACTAGGTTAATGGACATGGACTTGGGGATGCTTTGGGACATGGTAAGGGATAGGGAGGACTGGGGTGCAGCACTCCATGGACTCACAAAGGTTCAGACATGATTGGGTGACTGAAAAACAGTATTGCCTTATGTTCTCTCTATGCCCACTTTCTGGGAAGTTTTTTTTTTTTAATCATAAATGGATGTTTACACAAGCTCCCAATCCCGAATCCCCCCACCCCCCGTCGATGTATGGCAAACCCAATAGAGTATTGTAAAGTTAAATTTAAAAATAAATAAATAAATAAATTAAAAAAAAAGATTAGAATACAAAAAAAAAATTAAAAAAAAATAAATGGATGTTTAATTTTGTCAAAACCTTTTTCTGTGTCATTGAGATGATCATCTAATTTTCATTCTTCATTTTTTGATGCATGCATCACATTGGTTGACTTGCAGATATTGAAAAATCCTTGCATCCCTGGGCCATCACTTGCATCACTCAACCATTGTGCATGATCCTTTTGATGGCTTATTGGATTCGATTTGCTAGAATTTTGTTAACTATTTTTGCGTCTATATTCATCTGTGATATTGGTTGATAATTTTATTCTTCTGTGGTATCTTTGTCTGATACTAGCATCAGGGTGATGGTGGCTCTGTAGGGTGAGTTTGGGCATATTTCTTCTTCTGCAAGTTTCCAGAATAGTTTCAGAATGTGTTATTTCTTCTTTAAATATTTGATAAAATTCACCTGTGAAGCCATCTGTGTCTGGATTTTGTTTGCTGAAAAAAATTTTAGTTAAAGTTTCGATTTCAGTAATTGTGATTGATCTGTTCATATTATCTATTTCTTCTTGCTTCAGTCCAGGAAGATTGCATCTTTCTAATAATTTTTCCATTTTTTTACATTTGTCCATTTTATTGGCATGTAATCTCTCATAATCCTTTCTATTTCTGTGGTGACTGTTGGAAATTCTTTTTTCATTTCTACCTTCATCAAATTGAGTCCTATCCTTTTTTTCCTTGATCAGTCTGGCTAAAGGTTTGCTAATTTTGTTTCTCTTCCCGAGGAACAAGCTGTTAATTTTCTTTATATTTGCTTTTGTTTTTTAAATCTCTATTTAATTTCTTTCTGTTCTGACCTTTTTGATTGCTTTCCTTCTACTAACTTAGAGCTCTGTTGGTTCTTCTTTCTTTAGTTAGCTATAAAGTTAGGTTGTTTGAGATTATTTTTGCTATTTTAGGTAAAATTGTATGGCTATCAACTTCCCTTTTAGCCCTGCTTTTACTGTGTTCCATAGGTTCCAAATAGGAAAAGGAGTATGTCAAGGCTGTCTATTGTCACCCTGCTTATTTAACTTATATGCACAGTACATCATGAGAAACGGTGGGCTGAAAGAAGCACAAGCTGGAATCAAGATTGCTGGGAGAAATATCAATAACCTCAGATATGCAGATGGCACCACCCTTATGGCAGAAAGTGAAGAGGAACTAAAAAGTTTCTTGATGAAAGTGAAAGAGGAGAGTGAAAATGTTGACTTAAAGCTCAACATTCAGAAAATGTAGATCATGGCATCTGGTCCCACCACTTCATGGGAAATAGATGGGGAAACAGTGGAAACAGTCTCAGATTTATTTTTTTGGAGGTGGGGTGGCTCCAAAATCACTGCAGATGTTGATTGCAGCCATAAAATTAAAATATTCTTACTCTTTGGAAGGACAGTTATGACCAACCTAGATAGCATATTGAAAAGCAGAGACATTACTTTGCCAACAAAGGTGTGTCTAGTCAAGGCTATGGTTTTTCCTGTGGTCATGTATGGATGTGAGAGTAGGACTGTGAAGAAAGCTGAGCGCCAAAGAATTGATGCTTTTGAACTGTGGTGTTGGAGAAGACTCTTGAGAGTCCCTTGGACTGCAAGGAGATCCAATCAGTCCATTCTGAAGGAGATCAACCCTGGGATTTCTTTGGAAGGAATGATGCTAACGCTGAAACTCCTGTACTTTGACCACCTCATGGGAAAAGTTGACTCTTTGGAAATGACTGATGCTGGGAGGGATTAGAGACAGGAGGAGAAGGGGGCGACAGAGGATGAGATGGCTGGATGGCATCATTGACTCGATGGAAGTGAGAATGAGTGAACTCCGGGAGTTGGTGATGGACAAGGAGGCTTCAGTTCGTGGGGTCGCAAAGAGTCGGACATAACTGAATGACTGAACTGAACTGAACTGATAGGTTTTGAATCTCCTGCTTTCACTTTCATTTGTCTCTTGACATTTGTAATTTCCTCTTTTAATTGCTCAGTGATTCATTGATAGTTTAATGGCTTATTTTTTAGTCTCAATATGTTTGTCTTTTTTTCCCCTACAGTTTTCTTTTTTAGATCATAGCTGATTTCTAATCTCATAATGTTGTAGTTTGAAAAGATGTTTGATATGATTTCAGTTTTCTTAAATTTACCTCAGCTTGCTTTGTGGCCCAAGATATAATCTATCCTGGAGAACGTTTCTTGTGCAATTGAAATAAAGTGCATTTTGCTGCTTTTGGATGGCATGCTCTACAAATATCAATTAACTGATCTAGCATGTCATTTAAGTCTTGTGGTTCCTGATTGATTTTCTGCCTTTTTCCATTCATGAAAATGCCTCACTATTATTATGTTATTGTCCATTTCTCCTTTTATGGCTATTAGTATTTTTCTTATATATTGAAATGCTCCTATGTTGGGTGAATATATATTCACAATCGTTATATCTTCTTCCTAGATTAATCCATGGATCATTATGTAGTGTTCTTTATCACTTGTGTTTCTCTAAGTCTAATTTTTCTGATATGAGAATGGCTACTACTGCACTGATTTTCATTTGCATGGAATACTTTTCCCAATCGCCTCACTTTCTGTCTGTATGTGTGCCTAGATCTGAAGTGTTCCTCTTTTAGATAGCATATATATGGGTCTTATCTTTGTATCCATTGAGCCAGTCCATGTCTTTTAAGTTAATTATTGATATATATGTTCTTACTGACAATTTGTTGTTTGGAACTTTTTTTGTGGTTCTTTCTTCTTCCTTTCCTCTTTTATTCTTTTCTTGTGATTTCCAGACTAACTTTAGTGTTGTTTGTGGATTTCTTTCTTTCCTCTGTTTCTTTTCTTTGTATGCTGCATTTATACTCTCATTCTCAAGATTGCTTGTTTTGATATCATCTTTGTGTTTAGATAATTTCCTATTTTTTAATGTGTTTGCCTTTCCTGGTGAGTTTTTCCACTCACACTTTTTCGTTTCTAATTGTGGCCTTCTATTTCCCACTTAGAGAAGTTTCTTTAACATTAGTTGCAAAGCTGGTCTGATGGTGCTGAATTATCTTAGCTTTTGCTTGTCTGTAAAGCTTTTAATTTCTCTGTCAAATCTGAATGAGAGACTTGCTGGCTAGAGTATTGATGGTTGTAAGGTTCTCCCTGTAATTATTTTAAGTATACCATGCCACTCCCTTCTGACCAAAACTGTTTCTGCTGGAAAACCAGCTGTTAGCTGATTTGGGGGAACTTATTTGGATTTTCTTTTATGTTATTTGATGCTTTCCTTTTGCTGCTTTTTAATATTTTTCTCTGCATTTAATTCATGTTAGTTCAATAGATATGTGTCTCTGTGTGTTCCACTTTGAGTTTATCCTCACAGGGACTCTGCATTATCTATTTTCCCTTTCCATCTTAGAGAACTTTTCAGCTATTATGCTATTAATTATTTTTTCAAGTCCTTTCTCTGTCTCTCCCCATTTTGGAACCCCTATAATGAGTGTATTGGCATGTTTAATGTTGTCCCAGAGATCTGCTAGACTGTCTTCTTTTCTGTTAATTTTTTTTTTCTTCCATTCTTCTTTCTGTTCCAAATCAGTGATTTCCATCTTTCTGTCTTCCAACTAATTTAACAGTTCTGTCTCAGTTTTTCTGGGATTGATTCCTTCTAGTGTATTTTTATTTCATTTATTGTATTATACATATCTACTGTTTTGTTTTTAGTTCTTCTAGATCTTTTTAGAACATTTCTTATATCTACTTAATCTGTGCCTCCATTCATTTTCCAAGATCTCGAATCACCTTTATAGCATTATTATGATATATATATATATATTACCTAGTTCCTCTTCACTTATTCTTCTGGGATTTTAACTTGTTTCTTCATCTGGGACTTATTCCTCTGCTGTTTCATTTAGTTTCATTTTTTATGATTTCATTTTCTTTTCTACAAACTGCAAAGTAGTAGTTCTTGCTTCTGCTGTCTGATCCTTTGTGGATGAGGCTAAGAGTTTGTGTAGGTCTTGTGGTGGGAGAGACTGATTCTTGCCAACTGGTGTGTGGAGCTGGGTCTTGTCCATCTGGTGAGCTGGGTTGTGTCAAGGATTGTGTTTACTGGACAACTTCATGCTCAGAAAGACTTTAAGCAGCCTGTCTGCTGATGGATAGTTTTATGTACCTACTCTGTTGGTTATTTGGTGTGATGCAACCTAGTATTGGAGTCTATAGGTTGATGGGTGAGATCAGACCTTGGTGAGAAAATTTTAGGCCTCCAGGAAAGCTAGAACCAAAAGACTTCTCCCCAGAACTACAATGGCCAGTTTCTTTGTTTTTGCAGTGAGACACAGCTTTCCCTAAATCTTCAGGAGACCCTCCAATAATATCATACAGCTCTGTTCCAGGCTCTTATAATGTTTCTGATTTTTGTTCACTTCATACTGGTGTACATAAGACCTTTTATTCACCCTTCAATAATGGACTTTCTGTTTCTCCCAGTTCTGTCGAATTCCTGTGATCAAACCCTGTTGTACTTCAAAACCAGTTTCTTTGGGGATCCTCCTCCTGCTTTCAGAAACCCCCTCCCCCCACCCCCAACTAGGCTGGGGAGCTTCATGTGGGACTCAGAACTTTCACATGTGTGTGAGAAAGTCTGCTATATTTATTTTCCTGTTTGTAGGTCACCATCCCAGTGCATATGAGTTTTGATTTCATCATGATTGCACACCTCTACACGTCTTATTATCTTGATGTGGCTTCTTTTCTTTCAAATTTACTTATTTATTTTAATTGGAAGGCTACTACTTTATAATATTGTGGTGTTTTTTTTTTTCCTATATATTGACATGAATCAGCCATGGGTGCCCATGTGTCCTCCCCCATCCTGAACCCCACTCCCACCTTCCTCCCCACTCTACCCCTCTGGGTTGTCCCACAGCACTGACTTTGAGTGCTCTGCTTCAAGCATCGAATTTGCACTGGTCGTCTATTTTACATATGGTAATATAAATGCTTCAGTGTCATTCTCTTAAATCAACCAACCCTCGCCTTCTCTTACAGAGTCCCAAAACCTGTTCTTTACATCTGTGTCTCTTTTGGTGTCTTGTATATAGGATTATCATTACCATCTTTCTAAATTACATATATATGTATTAATATACTGTATTCATGTTTCTATTTCTGACTACTTCACTTTGCATAATAGGCTACAGTTTCATCCACCTCATTCAAATTTAGTCAAATGCATTACTTTTCTTACAGCTGAGTAATATGCCATTGTGTATATGTACCACAACTTCCTTGTCTATTCATCTGCCGATGGACATCTAGGCTGCTTCCATGTCCTAGCTATCGTAAACAGTACTGCAATGAACATTGGGACACATGTGTCTCTTTCAATTCTGATTTCCTCAGTGTATATGCCCAGTAGTGGGATTGCTGGGTCATATGGCAATTCTTTCTCGAGGTTTTTTAAGGAATTTCCAAATTGTTTTCCATAGTGGCTGTACCAGTTTGCATTCCCAATAACAGTGTAAGAAGATTCCCTCTTATCTACACCTTTTCCAGCATTTACTGTTTGCAGACTTTGATGATGGACATTTTGACTGGAGTGAGATGACACCTCATCGTGGTTTTGATTTGCATTTCAGTAATAGTGATGTTGAGCATCTTTTCATGTGTTTATTAGCCATCTGTATGTTTTCTTTGGAGAAATGTCTTTTTAGGTCTTTTCCCCACTTTTTAGTTGGGCTGTTTGCTTTTCTGGTATTGAGTTGTATGAGCTGCTTGTATATTTTGGAAATTAATTTGTTGTCATTTGCTATTATTTTATCCCATTCTGAGAATTGTATTTTCACCTTGTTTGTACTTTCATTTGCTGTCCAAAAGCTTTTAATTACATCCCACTTATTTAGTTTTGCTTTTATTTCCATTACTCTAGGAGGATCTTGCCTGAAGAATCCCATGGATGGAGGAGCCTGATAGGCTACAGTCCATGGGGTCCCTAAGAGTTGGACACGACTGAGTGACTTCACTTTCACTTTAAGGCATTGGAGAAGCAAATGGCAACCCACTCCAGTGTTCTTGCCTGGAAATCCCAGGGCAGCGGAGCCTGGTGGGCTGCTATCTACGGGGTCGTAAGAGTCGGACATGACTGAAGCAACTTAGCAGCAGCAGCAGCAGCAGCAGCAGCAGCAGCAGGATCATAGAAGATCTTGCTTTGATTTATGCCACTGAGTGTTCTGCCTATGTTTTCCTCTAAAATTTTTATAATTTGTGTCTCACATTTAGCTTGTTAATCCAGTTTGAGTTTATCTTCATATATGGCATTAGGAAGTGTCTAATTTCATTATTTTTTCCCAGGGCCACTTATTGAAGAGGCTATATGCCCCATTGTATATTCTTGCCTCCTTATGTATTAAGGTGCTCCTATTACGGGTGCATAAATGTTTACAACTGTTATGTCTTCTTGGATTGATCCCTTGATCATTATTTAGAGTCTTTCTTTGTCTCTTATGACATTCTTTATTTTAAAATCTATTTTATCTGAAATAAAGATTGCCATTCCAGGTTTTGGTTTCCATCCACGTAGAATATCTTTTTCTATCCTTTTACTTTCCGTCTGTATGTGTCTCTGAGTCTGAAGTGGGTATCTTGTAGGCAGCATATATATGGGTCCCGTTTTTGTATCCGTTTAGTCAATTGGTATCTTTTGGTTGGTGCACTTAATCTTCACTTACATGTAATGTAATTATTGATATACATGTTTCTATTGGCATTTTCTTGATTGTCTTGGGTTTGTTTTTGTAGGTCTTCCCTTGTCTTGTGTCTACTGGCTATGTAAATCCCCTTAGTATTTATTGAAAATCTTGTTTGGTGGTGCTGAATTCTCTTAACATCTTCTTGTCTGTATAGCTATTGATTTCTCCATCAACTTTGAATGAGATCTTTGCCAGGTATAGTATCTTGGTTGTAGATTTTTTTTTTCTCTTTCATTACTTTAAATATATCTTGCTTCTGGCCTGCAGAGATTCTGCTGAAATATCTGCTGTTAGTCGTATGGGTTTTCCCTGGTATGTTACTTGTTGCTTTTCCCTTGCTGATTTTAATATTATTTCTTTGGGATTAATCTGTTAGTTTGATTAATATGTGTCTTGATGTATTTCTCCTTGGGTTTATCTTGTATGAGACTCTCTGCCCTTCTTGGACTTGAATGACTCTTTCCTTTCCCATGTTGGGAAAGTTTTCAACTTTAACTTCAAAAACTTTCTCAGTGCCTTTCTTTCTTCTTCTGCGGCCTCTTTTACTCGAATGTTGGTGCTTTTGATATCGTGCCAAGTGTCTCTGAGGCTATCCTCAATACTTTTCATTCTTTTCCCTTTATTCTGCTCTACAGCAGTTATTTCCACCATTCTATCTTCCAGGTCACTTTTCCATTCCTCTGCCTCAGTTATTCTGCTATTGGTTCCTTCTAGAGTATTTTTCATTTCAGTAATTGCGCTATTCATCTCTGTTTGTTTATTTTTTATTTCTTCTATGTCCCTGGTGACTGTATTTATTGTGTTAAACGTCTCTTGCATTTTCTCCATTCTATTCTCAAGTCTTCAGAGTATCTTTATTATCTTTATTTTGAATTCTCTTTCAGGGAGATTGCTTATTTCCTCTTCATTTATTTGGTGTTGTGAGTTTCTACCTTGCTCTTTCATGTGTGCTGTGTTTTTCTGACTTTTCATCATTTTTCCTTCTAACTTACTCCACTTGAGATCTCCTTGCCCCTAGGCTTTAGGGTCGTATTCCCTATTCTTTTTGTTTTTTTTCCCTTAGAGGGAAAAGTTTGTTTAGTGGTTTGTGATGATTTCTTGTTAAGGGTGATTTGTGCCTATGGTCTAGTGCTTGGAGATCAAGCAGATCAAACATAATTAAGCAGATCAAGATAATTACAGAAATAATGGGACATCGACCCACATTTTCACAGTTTTAACCAAAGTGTTATAAAGAAAAGAGTACAGGAGATTGACTTTGCCAAAAAGGGCAACCAAAAGTGATATCAGCCAGTTAAAAAGAGCTGGATAATTTTTAACCTAGAAAATTCAGCATGAGCAGAGGGCCATCTGGGGAATATAGCAAAGAAAGCTCATCAGGTTAACTTACTAGGTGAAGAAAGAAAGGGTGAAGGAAAAAGGGGAGAAGAAGACAAAGAAAGGAACAAAAATAAGAGAAGGGAGGGAAAAGAGAAATGTAGGCATTGAAAAATAGTGTAAAAAAAGAGAGAAAAGAAAAAATAGAAAAGCAAAATTAAATAGATGTATGTGGAAATGATTTATATATATTCAAGAATATATATAAATAAATATATATATTGGCTGCAGCCAATGAAGAAAACAAGAAAAGCAGTTGAATATATAAAAAACCAAATCGAAAAACTTATCTAAAAAAAGTGTGAAAAAGAAAAAAAAAAAACTTAAAATGAAATTTTTTTTTTTTTTTTAAGCAGGAAAAGTAAAGGAAAACTCCACAGCACTGCAAAAGGCTAATGTGAAGCTGTACATATGTAGGGGAATTAAAGTGTAATTTACAAGAAAAAAAAAAGAAAGAAAGAAATCTTTAAATGATTTTTTTTTTCATTAACAAGTAAAGCAAAGAGAAAAACTCCACAGCACCATGAATGACTAATGTGAAGGTGGAATATGTAGTGGGAGTAAACAGTGTAATTTATAAGAAAAAAAAAAGGTTCTCAAGGTCGCAGTTCTTCTTGGTTGTGGAGTCTGCCTCAGATGATTGGGATGGGTTTATGTCCTGTGATGTTTTCTAGGTTGGGGGAGCTTGTGCTTGTACTGGTTAATGGAACTGGATCTCGTCTCTCTTAGGGGCAGTGCAGTGTCCAGTAGTAGGTTTTGAAAGTGTCCATGGGTTCATGGGTTCAGTCTTCCTCTTGGAAGTCCTCTGGCCTTGGCAGTGTTAGATGCATCTTTTTCACAGCCGCTTCAATGTGGCCCTCTCAACATGTCTTCACTGCCACCAGCCCCCTGCCTGTCCCTGGGATCATTGCCAGTGCTGCTGTTCCCCTGTGCTGCCCTGCACGCCTGGCTGAATCTTGCTATGTAGGGGCTTGTGTGTATCTCTTCCTGTGCCCTTTGCATCATGGACACTTGTGCGGGCTTCCCTCTGGTCCCTGAGCTCGCCCTCTGTGTCACAGAAGTGCTTTTTGTGCATTTGTTTGGCTCTCCAAGCTTGCCCTCTGCTTGGTGGGGTCTGTGTTCACTTGTCTTGGTTCCCATGACTGAGTTCTGGGTCAAAGGCTGGTGTGCACTTGTCTAGGCTCTTCAATCTTGCCCTCTGCTTTGCAGGGCTGGTGTGCCCTTTAATTCTGGCTCCCCAGGCCTGCCCTCTGTGTCACAAGGCTGGTGTGCATGTGTTTTGGCACCCCGTGCCTGCGCTCTGTGTTCCAGGCTTTGTTTGCACTTGTTTTTTCTCACCAGTCTGCCCTCCTTGTCATGGGGCTTACACGTTCTTCCTTCAGCTCCCAGGCCTAACCTCTGTGCACTGCCCAAGTTTGTATGCCTCCCTTCTCTGTATGCATTTGGGTCCACCTTTTGGGCTGCGAGGGTTGTGTGCACTTCAGGGATTTGTATGCCCACCCTCACTTCACTGGCCAGATTTGCCCTCTGTGCCACAAGTGTCATGTGCGCTGGAGAGGCTTATAGTGTTCTCAGTTCCCTGAATGTGCGGTATGTTCAGGGCCACAGATCCTGAGCTGTTAAAGGTCTGAAAAGTATACCTTTTCTGTTTTCTGCCCTCTAAGTCTCTGTTTTATCCGGTTTTCTGACTATGCAACTCCCTCTTGGGCTTGCCTGTGTGGGAGCTTACCACTGCAGGGAACTCCTCCTGTTTCAGAACTCCCTCCCTCCCTCAGGGCACAAATTCCTGCCCACGAGTTCTCTGTCTTTACCCTTTTCATGTCACCATCCTCTCAGGAATTTGTATATCTCCAAAGAAGTTCCAGGTCTTGGGGACCATTCTCACCACAGTTCAGTTCAGTCAAGCAGTTGTGTTTGATTCTTAGTGACTCTATGGATTGCAGCAAACAAGGCTTCCATGTCCATCAGCAACTCCCGGACCTTATTCAAACTCATGTCCATTGAGTCAGTGATGCCATCCAAACATCTCATCCTCTGTTGGCCCCTTCTTCTCCCACCTTCAATTTTTCCCAGCCTCAGGGTCTTTACCAATGAGTCAGTTCTTCGTGTCCAGTGGCCAAAGTTTAGGAGTTTCGGCTTCAGCATCAGTACTTCCAATGAATATTCAGGACTGATTTCCTTTAGGTTTGACTGGTTGGATCTCCTTGCAGTCCAAGAGACTTTCAAGAGTTTTCTCCAACAACAAAATTCAAAAGCATCAATTATTTGGCACTCAGCTTTCTTTATAGTCCAAATCTCACATCCATATGACTACTGGAAAAACCATATGTTTGAATAGATGGACCCTTGTTGGCAAAGTAATGTCTCTGATTTTTAATAGGCTGTCTAGATGGGTCATAGATTTTCTTCCAAGGAGGAAGTGTCTTTTAATTTCCTGGCTGCAGTCACAATCTCAGTGATTTTGGAGCCTAAGAAAATAGCCTGTCACTGTTTTTCGGTCTATTTTCCATGAAGTGAAGGGATGAGATACCAAGATCTTAGTTTTCTGAATGTTGAGCTTTAAAAAAACCTTTCTAATTTGGAAACAGTCTGTTTTTCCATATCCAGTTCTAACTGTTGCTTCTTAACCCGCACATAGATTTCTCAGGAGACAGGTGAGGTGGTCTGGTAGTCCCATTTGTTGAAGAATTTCCCACAGTTTGTTGTTATTCACATGGTCAAAGACTTTGGCTTAATCAGTTCAGTTCAGTTCAGTT
>SJYV01024230.1:0-23134 GCA_006410875.1 Neotragus pygmaeus | reverse complement strand
AAAAATTACAGTAGTATGTTTGGGAAGTTAAAATAATAAGCTAAAAAAGCCCAGAGGTTGTTAGCTTCATAAATAGTGAATAACATTTCACATAAATTAAATGTGCATATTAAAACCACATTTAATCTAGAAAACTCTGTACGTGTGTGTACGTGTGAACGTGTTAAGTCGCTTTAGTCATGTCTGACTCTTTGCAACTCTGTGGAATGCAAAGCGCCAGGCTCCTCTGTCCATGAGATTCTCCAGGTCAGGATGCTGGAGGGGATCTTCCTGACCCAGGGATCGAACCCGTGTCTCTTACATCTCCTACATTGGCAGGTGTGTTCTTTACCACTAGCACCACGTAGGAAGCCCATGTATGTGTACATGTACGTATGAATGACTTCCAGCACCTCGCCCCTAAACGCAAGACTCATCTGTCCATTTGCCAACTGGACATCTCTTCTATGATAACACTATGCATCCAATGTCAAAAAAACAGTTCAGGATCCCTCTGCAAAACCCGATCCTCTTTAGAGCTTTCTTTTTCAATAAAAACCTTTAATTCACCTAAAGGCTAAGTACAATCTTCAAGTTATTCTAGATTCTATTCCTTCTTTCACCTCACATCTAATCAATCAACAAATTCTGTTGTTTCTGCTTGAAAACGTATCCTGAACCCAACTACTTCTATCTCCACCAGTATGAGCCCAGCCCAACACACACCACCTCTCCTCTGGGTCACTGCCACAGTCTCTTAACTAGGATTTCTGCCTTCACTCACAACCCCTTCATGCTGCTTTCTCATACAGTAAGTAGCCAGGGGTATAATTTTTAAAATATAAATCTTATCATGACACACCTGTTTAGAACCTACCCCCCCCCAATGGCTTCCCATTACATTCAGAAGAAAAGCCCAAGTATTTATCATCATCTGCATGATGATTTGGCCCCTGGTAACCTATGATGTCATCTTTATTAGTGCTTACCTCATTCGTTCTGCTCGAGTAGCAATCACTACAATACAACCAGCATGCATTCACAGCAGTGCCTTTGCACTTCCTATTTCTTCTGTCGAGAATGTTCTATCCCTCAGCTATCCTCATGGCTTGTTTCCTCTCTTCATTTAGGTCTTCACTCAAATGCCACCTCAACCAAGAAAACTTCTTGGCAGCCTGAGCAAATGCACCTCTCCTTTCAGCTGCTGCTACTGCTAAGTCGCTTCAGTCGTGCCTGACTCTGTGCGACCCCATAGACGGCAGCCCACCAGGCTCCCCCGTCCCTGGGATTCTCCAGGCAAGAACACTGGAGTGGGTTGCCATTTCCTTCTCCAATGCAGGAAGGTGAAAAGTGAAAGTGAAGTCGCTCAGTCCTGTCCGACTCTTAGCGACCCCATGGACTGCGGCCCACCAGGCTCCTCCATCCATGGGATTTTTCAGGCAAGAGTGCTGGAGTGGGGTGCCACTGCCTTCTCCATCTCCTTTCAGAGGTAGCATTAAATTCCCCAACCTCCACCATAAGAGTAGGTTGCATGAGTGACTTGTTCCTAGAGTATGGAAAGTGAAAAAATAGTAATTTAACTGCAGAAAAACCTGGCAATCACCACCAGAACACAAAGATCAAGGTTAATATCCCAGCTCTAAGTCATGCTGACAGGCATGTTCCCCATGATAGGATGTGATGAAAAAGGCATCTGGCCTCGGTGGTATTCTTCCTAAACACCTACCTTCCCAATCGAACCATGAGGAAACATCAGACAAACCCAAAGTGGGAGATATTCCACAAAATATCTGACCAGTACTCTTGAAAATGTCACAGTTGTGAAAAAAATAAGACTGAAAAACTGCAACTAAAGATACATGAAGATTAAATGCAATGTGATACCCTGCACTGGATCCTAGAACAGAAAGAGGACATTTGTGGAAAAACTAGTGAAATCTAAATAAAGTCTGAAGTTTAGCTGACAGTGATGTACTAATGTTAGTTTCTTAGTTGTTACACATGGACCACAATGAGACAAAATGTTATATGGGAGACACAGGAACTTTCTGTACCACCTTTGCAACTTTCCTGTAAATGCAAAATTGTTCTAAAATAAACATCTATTTTCCTCTAAATGGACAAGGAGAATGAATAGGCAAATCATTAAAGAAATACATATGATCAGAAATCTATGGGGACTTCCCTGGTGGCCCAGGGGTTAAGACTTCTTTCAGTGTAGGTAGCACCAGTTCGATCCCTGGTTGGGGAGTTAAGATCTCATGTGGCTCATAGCCAAAAAACCAAGACATGAAGCAGAAGCAATATTGTAACAAATTCAATAAAGACTTTTTAAATGGTCCACATTAAAAAAAAACTTTAAAAAAAACTATGAAAATTATGTATAATACAGATAATCAAAGACATTTAAATGATAATAATGAGTTTTCACCCATCAGAATGATGATGATTTTCAAAAAGGATAATACCTAAAGTTCCTTAAAAGTGAGTGGATTATGAGTGACTTATTTTTCTATCTACATAGTTTTTGCATTTTCTGATTTTCTGCAATGAAAATGTATAATTCTCATTATGGGAAGCATACAAATATTTTTAAAGAAAAAATTCAATACCAAAAATATGTAATTTGCCAATGAAATCTAACGTCTTTATCAAATACATACCTCAATTCATTTCCCAAGGAAAAAAGCAAGTACTCAATATAATAAATAATATTTATTGAACACTTACAATGTGCCAGACACTGTGAAAAACAGTACATAGGCATGGGATCATTTGATTCTGCTGCTGCTGCTGCTGCTGCTGCTGCTGCTGCTGCTAAGTCACTTCAGTCGTGTCCGCCTCTGTGCAACCCCATAGACAGCAGCCCACCAAGCTCCTCTGTCCATGGGATTCTTCAGGCAAGAGTACTGGAGTGGATTGCCATTGCCTTCTGATGATAATTCTATAAAGCAGATATTCTTATGATCATCTACATTTCAAGGAAGAGAAGCCTAATGTGTAACCTTGCTAGATTATTTCATTACAACAATGGCTGTTCCACTAGCCATGCCTCGCTGTGTCTATGGCCTGGCACGGCCCCTCCCAAAGTGACTCTGGGTTTGGCCATCTCACTTGTTTGAGCCAACAAGATATAAAGCACACACTTCAAATAGAGGATCTCCCTCTCTCTGCTTTTGAAATCTTGCCTCAGTGTTAAAAAAAATCTCAGCCACTGATGATTCAAGGTCAGCCAACAGCCACCACCAACCACCAGACATGGGAGAGAAGTCAGTTGAGACCATCCAGTTTCTGGTGAGTGCTCACGTGATTTTAGCCATGTTAAGGGACCCCAGGTGAGAGAAGCTGAAGATCCACCAAGCTGAGCCCAGAACACATACATTCATGAGCAAATAAAATGCTTGTTTCAAACCACCAAGTTTGGGGATAGTTTGTTCTGCAGAAATAGATAACTAGTCACCTTATGAGAGTTTGTTCTTTCTAGTTTATACCTGAAGAATCTAAGACTTAGTAATTTGTCTAGTATGTGGCAGAGCTGGGCCTTACAGAGACATAGTAATTCATTTTTTTGGCCACACCATGCAGCACCCAAGATCTTAGTACCTCAACCAGGTATCGAGTCCACATCCCCTGCATTGGAAAGGCAGAATCTAACCACTGGACTGCCAGGGAAGCCAGGGACATAGTAATTTTAATTTTAAAAGTCAGCATTCTTTCACTCTGTACTCCTTTCATCACGCAATTCAGTTAAGTTTAAAAATGAGAAATTACAACTGAAGACTGAAAAAGGGGGTTGTTACAGTAATCTATGATACAGAAACAACAGATGATACAAGAAAGTATCACTAATGACAGAATGGAAGGTAGTTATGCTCCTAGCCATATAAATCTATTGCTGAGATGAGAAGATAATGAAAGCTCACTTTTGCTGGATGTTACTATGTATCAGACATTATTCTTCGAGTTTTTTACATTCTCTATTTCATTTGTTGTTCATGACAATTCTGTGGATAGATTGTAAATTATTCACATTGATTATTATTCTCAATAATTTCAGGTCTTCATTTCCCTAAAAATAAGGAAATAGATTCAGAGTAATTAAACAACTTGCTGAAGGTCACAGAGCTAACAAGTGGCAAAGCTGAGATGCAAACCCAGGGACAAATGGCAAAGCTGAGATGCAAACCCAAATGTCCAAGGCCAGGTTCCTAATCACATCATGCTGTTCTTTCCACGATGTATTTTTCTGTGAGAAAGATCAGATTGCAAAAACAATAGGTGTTTCCATTTTGCTAACAGAAAAGAAAGGGTGGGTGATCGTGGCGTGGATTTACATCGGCACAGAAAAGAATACGAAGGAACTTCTAAACATCAGTGTCAACAGCAGTGACTCCTGAGTGGCTTGTGAGTGACTTATTTCTTCTATACTGTTTTCTGTATTTTCTGATTTTCCGAAGTAAAAATTTATAACTCTGATTATATGTAACAGACAATTCTTTTTAAACAAAAAATGCAATACTGTAATATTTAAAAATAAGAGATTTACAAATTCACAGAATAACTATCAAGTCCCACATGACCATGTAAAGAAATACAAACAGTTTTGTACCTATGCCTGGTGCCAGATGTTAACCAGACTTATTTTGGTGAACTCTTTGCAATATATACAAATATGGAATCATTATACTATACACCTGAAACTAATATAATGTCATATATCAACTATACTTCATTTTTAAAAAAGAAAATATGGTACAAACTAAAACAATCAATTAAAGTAATTCATCAGTTACAATAATTAACTAATCTTTTTTCACCAAATGGGCATCTTTTAAATGTCAATTCTAAGTGTATGCTAGGTTTCTGGATGCTATCTTCAGCTGCTGTCACTGGGAACACTATTGACAGAACCTTTCTGGAATTAAATTTAGCAATATATATCAAGAAATAATTTGTATCACATGAAATAGTAGCAATGAAGTACTACTTAAAAGGCAACAAACTGAAAAAAAAAAACCTAAGTCTGAAGAAAAGAGAATGGCTCAAAAGGTAATGCAATGTTCATCTAATAGGAAAGAATATAGCCATTAAAAATGTTGTTTGCAGAAAATATTTGATAACATTCATTATCCCATATTGCTTTACTCATATTAAAGAGTAGTATATTGGTAAATATCAATATAATTCATATGGAAGTGAATATGTGTATATGCATGTGTAAATGCCCTCCCCAAAAGACCTTTGCAATTAAATACACAAAATTTAAAGCATTATCTCTGAGAGATAACTTCATTTTCTGCTGCAGAGCTGTCAAGCACCCATGATAAGCCCATGTTGAAAGCAGTGGATTCTAAGAGGCACAGAGGTTACTTACATTCAAGGTCAGGCTCTCCGGGCCAGTTCTGGGNAGCATTATCTCTGAGAGATAACTTCATTTTCTGCTGCAGAGCTGTCAAGCACCCATGATAAGCCCATGTTGAAAGCAGTGGATTCTAAGAGGCACAGAGGTTACTTACATTCAAGGTCAGGCTCTCCGGGCCAGTTCTGGGCCTGGGCAGCCACTGCACATTGGAATCCTGGCACACAGAAGCCTACCACAGGGCCAAGGGCGGGGAGAAACCGTGTGTGCATGAGCAGAGCCACGGTGCAGTTAGAGAACCTGCCCACTGAGATTCTCAAGAAAGGGACTCACAAAGCTGCGGGTGTTTCAGGGGAGTCAGATACACACTTGATCCCCAGTAAGAGCACAGAAGGGTCTTCTCAAGCTGCTTTGGNCTGCAAAAACTATGAGCTCATTTTTTGCAAATAAATTGGAGAATATCCTAGGGAAATTCAAATTTCTAAAACAACCACATTAAAGATAAAAAATTTCAACTTGTAAATTTTCCTTGGAGATGTTAAGAATGTTATTAAAAAAGTACCTCAGGAAAGACCAAAAGGGCAAGGTGATATCACAAAAGAATCTACCCAATCTCAAAGGCCAAATTGTCTCAAAGTATCATGAATTATTTTTAAATATAACATTCATACCTAAACCTGAAAAGATTGTGCAAAAGAGGAAAAAATATATTAATATCATTCACAAATACTGTAACAAAAATTGTACAGTAAGTAAAGGTACATATTGAACAAAAATAAATAGAATCTAGTATCACAGTAAGAAAATGATACATTAAGAGCAAATAAAATTATTCAGGAATTCAGTTGTTTTGGTATTAGTAAATATGTGTCTGTAATGTTACTGTATAATATAATATACTATGTTAATACTTAAGGGAAAAAATCATATAAATATCTCCATAGATCCTTTTGAGGAACTTCAATATTCACTTCTGATTTACAAAAAGAAAGCACAAGACAATGAGAAATAATTATTTTCTTCTATGATTATATGCAGTATATCTTAATCCTAAATACACTAACTTACTTTTGGGGAGAAACCAAGGGCATTTTCACTAACATCAGAAACAAAGTAAGGTGTCCATTATCTCCAGTACTATTCAGTTAAATAGGAAAACTAATTAGAATAGCAAATAGTTGACATGCAAAAAAATGATCTCTATGTGTAGATGGTCCACTCAGGTATCTGGAAAATCCCAGATACACAATGATAAAATTAACTCACACAAGAAAAGGATTCAGTAAACTACAAGAAGAGGCCAAGTGGAAGTCAGTATCCCAAGTGAGTTCCCAACGAAAACATTTCAGTAAAGAGGAGGCTTTAACAAGAGGGTATTCATGCATGATGAAGCCGCAAGGTCACCTGGGCTCAGCAGAAACAAGTGCAGAGTGCTGCTTCACTTTACATTCTTGCAATTTATGAGGCACAATCAAGAAAAAACACATACATTTTTAGAAAACAATCTGAAATAGTCATGTCTACAAATGTTCTTTGTACAGATAGAAAGTGTGTGAAAACTAAATCTTTTTACATGTTAAAGTTAGCTGAAATGCTCAAACAATACTTAAAAAGCTAAAAAATTCAATGAACAAACTTCAGTTCAAGATTATAATTTTAAGTATAGGGGTTTTGCAAGTTTTCTCCCTCTTAATAGGAAATCAACATTTTCCATATACATAAATAATAGTAGATACGAGAGAAAAAGTTAGTATTAGAAAGGAAGAAAAGAAACTAAAAGGGAATTTTACAGAAAATGTGCAAAACTTTTACTGTATGAGTAAACTTTTAAAACACTTTTGAATGACATTAAAATAAAGTTTTAGGAAGAGCTGATTCACTAGAAAAGACCCTGATGCTGAGAAAGATTGAAGGCAGGAGGAGAAGGGGACGACAAAGGATGAGATGGTTGNCTGTATGAGTAAACTTTTAAAACACTTTTGAATGACATTAAAATAAAGTTTTAGGAAGAGCTGATTCACTAGAAAAGACCCTGATGCTGAGAAAGATTGAAGGCAGGAGGAGAAGGGGACGACAAAGGATGAGATGGTTGGATGGCATCACCAACTCAATGGACGTGAGTTTGCACAAGCTCTAGGAGATGGTGATGGACAGGGAAGCCAGGCGTGCTGCAGTCTATGGGGTCACAAAGAGTTAGACACGACTGAGTGACTAAACAACAACAACAACAAATGTAGTAGGAAGATATTTCTTATTCTTAGATATGATAATTCAATAGAGGACTCAGATTCCCTAATTCATAAATTAAACATTAATATGTATTTTATTGGCACTAGCATCTGATGTAAACATTCATATGAATATATAAACATTAAAGCATAACCAAGAAAACACACTACACCACATACACACACACACTTAAAAAAATCAATTCAATTGGCTTCAATATCAGATAATAAAATACACTATGAAGCCTCTATAATTAAAGCAGTGTGGTACTGACACATGAATATATAGCTAGACCTTTGCAACAATATAGAAAGTCCAGAATTTCCAAATACAGATGGAATTTTACATCGTAATAATAGATTTGGGCAAGAGACAACAATGGATGCTAAACTAGTAGGTATACATTTGGAGAGCAACAAGATACTTTGTCTCTACATATCTCTTCACAATAACTATTAAATAGAAAAGGGTTAAATAGTAAAACACTGCAAAAAGTCAATAGACACTATCTGAACCAAGGTATTAAAGTTAACAGGAATAGTAACAGGATTAAGGACTAATAGTAACAGGACTAACATCCCTGTCCAGTTATAAATCACTGAGGATGCAGAATCACTTCTGAGGTATTCCTGCCAAAAGCATATACCTGAATGCAGTCACGGGGCAGTATTACACAGATAGAACATGTACCTGCCTGCACTCCTAGAAAACATAGTCATGAGATATAAGCAAGCCCTCGAGCAAATTTGCCAGATTAAAGAGACATGTGATACATGATAACTGAATGTAATGCATGATGTTAGATTTGTTTTGCTATCAAGAATTTTGTTGGGTTAGTTGATGAAGTTTGAATAAAGTCAGTAGATTATGTAATAGTAGCATATTAATACACATTTCCTGATTTTGATAATTTTACTATGTAAGATAGTAAAAAAGAAATACCTATTGATCTATTTAACTAAAGGGACATCATCTGCTTTCAGTTAAGGACCCTGTATGTGTGTCAACAAACAAACACATATGGTAAGGAGAGAAAGAATCAATAAATGTAATAACATCTTAAGATTTGGGAATCTGGGGGAAGGATACATGGAAGTTCTTGGCGCTGTTCATGCAACTTGCAAACTTAAAAAATAAACAAATCCTGTGATGTAGATGTTATCCATTTCTTTAAACCAATACTAAAACTAAGACCAGATAGTACAAATTCCCAACAATACACATGGAATCCTGACCCATTATGTAGTAAATAAGGAATGCACTTCAAATACCAATATTTTTATTAACCCTAAAGCCCTCAGGTTGCCCAGCACTTTCTAATCCATAGTTCTAACTTTAAAATGGGAAGAGATTGAAAGGAATAAACCAGCACAGGTGACTTTTTTCAGAATCTATGACTTAGAAATTTAATCAAAATATTTCTTCCTGAGTTAATACCAGACTAGCTCCTAGGAATGTATGGGCGCAAGGACACACATAGAGTATGTGTTTTTCCATATTTATGGTTGGAAACACAGAAACAAACTAACAGGTACCCTATCTTTATTATTTTAAAATGTATTTTGTTTTCATGCTGTGTTTCTTTAATTTTTGAGGGACCATTAACACAGTTTCAGAAAATAGTCATGTCTACAAGCGTCCTTTGGCCACCTGATGCGAAGAACTGACTCACTGGAAAAGACCCTGGGAAAGATTGAAAGCAGAAGGAAAAGGGGATGACAGAGGATGAGGTGATTGGAAGTCATCACCAACTTGATGGATGTGAGCTTGAGCAAGCTTGGGAACTGGTGATGCACAGGGAAGCCTGACGTGCTGCAGTCCAGGGGTCGCAAAGAGTCAGACACGACTGAGCGACTGAACTGAACTGAATTGAACAAGTGTCCTTGGGTCAGGTAGAAAGACTATGAACCCAAATACTTATCTATGTTAAAAGCCAGCTGTACAAGCCCAAATAATAATGGAAGAATTAAAAATCCAAAGACAAATTTAAGACATTCAAGTGGTTTATTTTCAAGTTCAAGAGTTTTGTTAACTTTCTCCATAGCTAATAAAAGAAAATAAATCTGTCATTAACATTTTATTTTCAAGTAATTATATGAGTAGTTTTACCTCCTGTAATGCATTTGTAATGCAGTAAAACATTACTGTAATGCAATGGTTTTTTTAATGTATAAATTAAAACTATAAGCATGACACTGTAGCTATTATCCATAAAATGCCAGGGACACAGAAATTATTAAACAGAAACATGATGTGAAGTATAGTCATCAGAATGGCTTGATTCTACTTATAAATGAGTAAGCCAAGAAAACCTATCCAGAATTATTTATATGTTATACTTTTTATAAAAAAGGATGTCAAAGTAATTCAAAAATCATATTAATTAAAAGAGTAACTAAAATTAGTGGTGGGAAAATATTTTAATATTATTTCAATAACTGAGGAGTTATGCTCATACATGCACACACAACTTATTTTTGGTCAATCAAGCAGCAAGAGTAGTTGTTATTTACATATCACATACTGAATGATCATCAGCATAAGAATATACAAGTCCAGGTTTTTTTTTTTTTCTAGAACCTATTAATAGTAATATACACACACACACGTACAAATCTTTTTTTTAATGTACATACATACCTATGGTAAAATTTTATTTATAAATTAGGCACAGTAAGAGATTAATCACGACTGAGTGACTTCACTTTCACTTTTCACTTTCCTGCATTGGAGAAGGAGATGGCAACCCACTCCAGTGTTCTTGTCTGGAGAATCCCAGGGATGGGGGTGCCTGGTGGGCTGCCACCTCTGAGGTCGCACAGAGTCGGACACGACTGAAGCGACAGCAGCAGCAGCAGCATTTTAAAAATAGAAAAATTCTAACCATATATGGTAACAAATGTTATGTGAATCTGTTCTCACTGTCAAAATATTGTACAAATTTAATTCCTCTTCTGTCTTAACTAAGCACTAATCATATGCACAGAGAGGGATCATATGCAACTCACTCCAAAATTCTTGCCTGGAGAATCACACGGACAGAGGAGCCTGGCAGGCTACAGTCCATGGGGTCGCAGGAGTCAGACAGGACTTAGCGACTAGACCACCAAACCAACCAATCAAACGTACTGTGGTAGAAACTTTTGCAGTTTGAGGTGCAGTAGCAAAACTAGCACAAATTCCTTTTTTCTTCCTCACTATTTATTTATTTATTTATATTAATTGATTAATTAATTTTTTTACTTTATTCTATTTTACAATACTGTATTGGTTTTACCATACATCGACATGAATCCACCACAGGTGTACACGAGCAGAAGGTTTGTTCTTACCTTAGATCTTATTAAGGCAAGAACTTTCGCATTTTCACATAAAGGAAGCACTTCATGGTTTCGCTGTGGCATATCCGAACTGCCAGTGTCACTCTTCTTCTATTTAGGGGTTACTATTAATTAATTAAGGGTCATTTGAATGCTCACTGCAGTGCCTTGATGGGCAGTCTGGTACTCAACATGGTTGCCTAGTGACCAACAGATGTGCAGCTCCTACAGCGGGGTCACTCTGGCTTACTCCAGAGAAGGATGGAGTTGATGCACGAGGGTTCATCATTCTACTTAGGAGGGTATGCAATTTTAAATTTATGAACTGTTTGTTTCGCAATTATCCATTTAAAATTTTCCAACCATAGTAACCGAACCTGTGGAAAACTAAACTTCAAATAAGGGGAGAGTACTGTACATTTATATATAATACACATTCAGATATGTACTTCTTATTTCTACTTACATATACTTATACTAATGATAGATTTATAATTTTCAATTAATTTAAATGGATACATTTAAATAGATGGATAAAACATTTTAGTTTATGATTCATTTTAGTTTACTAATAGGCATAAAACTTTACTAGACAGAAAATATTAGATAATTATATTACATAAGCTAAACAAAATCTGTCTATACATCTTTAGCTAAGTGAATAATGATGGTATTATTAAAAATAGAGCTTGAGCAAACTCAAGCAGATAGTGAAGGACAGGGAAAGCCTGACATGCTGCAGTCTTTGGGGTCACAAAGAGTTGGACATGACTGAGGGACTGAACAACAAATTAAGCAGATAAAAGAAACCACATTCAATTTTTTTTCAAACAGAAAATGCGTACTAGGATGATAGAATTTACCAATTAAAATAATTATAATAATAGGTAATATGTGAAAATATATTTGTATATTAATTTATCTACATTAAAAATATTTGGCATCACTTATAATAGAGGGCTTTGGCATTTAAAGTTAATATAAATTCTTTTATTTATTTTTAATATAAATTTATTATTTTTTAAATTTTACTTTATAAAGTTATATTTCATTTCTAAATATTTTCAATAAAATATTTCTTAAATTTAGGAGTTAGAAGTTTCAAATAATTTTGTTCAAGTATAATATCACATTGAAGATAATTTCAACTATAGCATATATACAAGAGTTGTTAATAGTGAATCAATCAAGAAAATAAATCAGTTTTTGACTCTACCATTTGCTAAATCAGTTATATTAAGCAAGTTATGTGACATTGTTTTTGTTGTTGTTCTTCAGTTTCTTTGGCTATGAAATGGAAATTATAATACATAGTAAAAGTGATTGTTCTAAGGATTAGCTATAACAATAAACTAGAAGCTCCATGCACAGAGTCTTACATGAATAAAGTGAAAGTGGCTCAGTTGTGTCCAACTTTTTGCGACCCCATGGACTATACAGTGCATGGAATTCTCCAGGCCAGAATACTGGAGTAGGTAGCCATTCCCTTCTCCAGGAGATCTTACCAGGGAAGTCCAAGAATATATAGCCTGTCCCTGGTCCAGCAGATTTTCCTGACCTAGGCATTGAACCCTTGAGGGTCTTCTATATTGCAGGCAGATTCTTTTCCAGTTGAGCTGAAAGTCCTTAGTATTTGAGAGCTAATATTATCTCTATTAACATAATTATTTTTTAAATGGTATTCCCCAAACCAAGCAAATCTAAGTGTAAAACTGACCAGGGAAGCAACTATTTTAGTATTGAAATGGGTCAATTTAGTAATCTTGCTACATCACTTTCCTGTAAATATCATTAATGTCGTGTCAGTTATTTCTAAAATGTTACCTAAGGATAGAACACCTTTATTTGTTATCACTGGTGATGTTCCCTTCTGATGAAATGGAATTCCCAGCATTATATATTGAAATAGGAGCATCTCAGATTTACATCTATAATATCAAGATAAAATTAACTACACATGCAAATTTTACTTCATCTGAATTGAAGGATTCAGTGTGTTGACTAGTTTCAATGACTTGATTATAATCAAAGAAGATATAATCTTCATGGAAGATTACACAAATATCATTCGAACTGCACCAAATAAGGATTTTAAAGTGATGCATCTTTTCAGTCTATAGGCCAGTCTTCTATCTAGAATGTGACGGAAGGGTAAAAACTGACAAGAGAACTGTGCATTCTCGTTAACTGTTGGTCATGAGAAGAGCAACATATCTTCTCTGTACTATGGGGTGGTAGTTTCCAGAAAAGGGCTAAAGGAATTTGAAGTGAAAAGCTTTAGAAACTACTGTTTTCTTCTAACTAGGAGGAAATTCTTTTACTCTCAGGTATTTTCAGGGATCATGCATGCATGCACCCTCAGTCACTCAGTCATGTCTGACTCTTTGCAACCCCATGGACTGTAGCCCGCCAGGCTCCTCTGTCCTTGGGATTCCCTGGCAAGAATACTGGAGTGCATTGTCATTTCCTTCTCCAGTGGATCTTCTCCACTAAGGGATCTAGCCTGAACCTCGTGCATTGCAGCCAGGTTCTTTACCACTGCGCCACCTTAAGGGATCATATCAGGATCCAATTGGCAAAGAGATGAAGAGAATCTTCATTTTCCAGTGAATCTTCAATTTTCATGATAAAGTTTTTCTTTTAATCTTTCTTGTTTAGCTACAGTGATGGAAAAAAAATCACACTAGAGGTCTTTGCTGGAAATTAAGTGAATGAATTTACTAGAGTATATCTCATGGTTTTAATTTCTTAAAAACTTGTGTTGTGTGACTCTTGCTAGAACTTAACGAATTTTGAGAAATCTGTAGGAGGTCAAGAAGCAATAGTGAGAACTGGACATAGAACAACAGACTGGTTCCAAATCAGGAAAGGAGTACATCAAGGCTGTATATTGTCACCCTGCTTACTTAACTTATATGCAGAGAACATCATGCGAAATGTTGTGCTGGATTAAGCATAAGCTGGAATCAAAATTGCCAGGAGAAATATCAATAACCTCAGAATGCAAATGACACCACACTTATGGCAGAAGAACTAAAGAGCCTCTTGATGAACGTGAAAGAGGAGAGTGAAAAAGATGGCTAAAAGCTCAACATTCAGAAAACTAACATCATGGCATCTGGTCCCATCACTTCATGGCAAATAGATGGAGAAATAATGAAAACAGTTAGAGACTTTATTTTGGGGGGCTCCAAAATAACTGCCATTGGTGACTGCAGCTATGAAATTAAAATAAACTTGCTTTTTGGAGGAAAAGCTATGACCAACCTAGACAGCATACTAAAAAACAGAGACATTACTTTGCCAACAAAAGTCCATCTAGTCAAAGCTATGGTTTTTCCAGTAGTCATGTATGGATGAGAGGGTTGGACTATAAAGAAAGTTGAGTGCTGAGAAATTGATGCTTTTGAATTGGTGGTGTTGGAGAAGACTCTTGAGAGTCTCTTGAACTGCAAGGAGATCCAACCAGTCCATCTTAAAGGAAATCAGTCCTGAATGTTCTTTGGAAGGACTGATGCTGAAACTGAAACTCTAATACTTTGGCCACCAGATGTGAAGAGCTGACTCATTTGAAAAGACCTTGATGCTGGGAAGGATTGAAGATGGGAGGAGAAGGGGACAACAGAGGATGAGATGGTTGGATGGCATCACCGACTCATTGGACATGAGCTTGATCAAGCTCCATGTATTGGTGATGGACAGAAAAACTTGGCATGCTGCTGTCCATGGGGTCACAAAAGTCAGACACAATTGAGTGACTAAACTGAACTGAAGAATTCTAGGCAGTTAGGGACAGAGATCATAAACTCAGCTCTTCAAGATTAATACAATATATCCATATATATAATTAAATATACATGATTAAAGCTTTAATCATATGAACTGAATTTTCTCTTTAACAGATGCCTGTTAAAACCTGTATACTTAACTCAGTTGCAGTTGTAGATAACTGGAAGGGCTAGAATGACCAAGTTGACTATGTCCTACTTGCAAATTCTGTGAATGTAGCCTTGGCTTAAGTTCTAAGAGAATGGAACAAATTCCAGTGGCAAACACCTTCAAAGTTACTGCTTTTCCAACTGTGCAATCTTGGTTACATTGTTTCAATGCTATTTGCCTCATTTTTTGAGAAAATAAAGACAATGACTTCTACACAACATCAATGTGAATACTGAATGAGAAAAATATTTGCAAAGGGACATACTGGGTTTTTGGTATTTGTATTTCCTATTTCCTGTCCTTTCCTCTCAAAGTAGAAATGGCATACCTCATAAGGCAGAAAAAAAAATTTGACATGGCTATAAATATGTTTTTTTTCATAATTATTGAGCAAATTTCATACAAACACTTGGGAATGAAATGATGAACAAAACCTACTAGGGCTCATTGTAATGGAGATTACATATGAAACACTCTGAAAACTTTTTCATTTGTACTTTTATCTTTGTAATTGATATCGTTTGCATCTCTTCTCTTTTACTACGACATCCCTATTCCCAGAAAAGCTATACATCATATAATTAAACTCAAGTGGGGTTTTACACGTTTTGATTTTTAAGCCACTTTTGAATTAATATCATTCATTTTTATCATAGTATCAAATATAGGCCTGGAACAAATGAAGATTACAGGACTAAATGCTAAATTTTGATCTCTAATCTGAAAGATCTTTAAACATAAAACAGTGAAGTAAAATATTATTTAATATATTCTGGAGTTGATTTGAAAGATTAGGTACTGCTTCTGAGGTTAATTATATATTTAACTCAATAAATTATTTTACTTTCTTATTTTCACATAGAACCCTTGATAAACTGATTACCTGAAGATATTAATGCTGGTCTCAATATTTCAAAGCAAATAAAAACTATAATAATACTTTATATTGCTTTCTTTGTAACTCCATTCAAATGGTAAAATAGTGTGTAATTTAATTTGATATGGTCTACCTGTTTTATATTTATACCTATAGTTTGAGTCTGTCAGCTACAGAATGCCTGAGATGGAACATGATTTGCTGAGTTAATCAGTCCACCACTCAGCAAACAATGGGTCTCCTAAAGTTGTACTGGCATTCACAGTAAGCATTTCTTAATTATATATTTGACAGAGGACAAATGAATTGTTCTCAGAAATGAAATGAATTATAAACAGGCTACATTTCAGGTTAATGTTTCCATAAGATGATATGAATGTTAATGATGCTAAAACTCTTTATTAATAAAATGTAATAAATATATGAAGGAAATGAAAAGAGAAAGGGGTTGAAATGAAAGAAACTGTTTGTGTATGTATATATTATCAAGAAAGAGAAAGAAAAACGTATATTTTCAGTCATGTATCTACCGAAACAAGTCTACTTTAATGCTACATTAAAAAAAGAAACAACTATTTCACAGTTACTTAAAATTATATATAAAATATGGGGCTGGTACACTGGGATGACCCAGAGGGATGGTATCAGAAGGGAGGTGGGAAGTGGGTTCAGGATGAGGAACACGTGTATATCCGTGGTGGATTCATGTTGATGTATGGCAAAATCAATACAATATTGTAAAGTAATTAGCCTTCAATCGAAATAAATAAATTTATTAAAAATTATATATATAATACATATTTTAATGAAATTTTATAAATCACATCTTAATCTTTGTTAATTCATAAAACATAAATTTATTAGATCCTCATTCAGCATTCGCTGTATGTTTTAAACTTCCATACTTGACTTCAATAGCTTTCTCATAATCACAGGATGAATATCATCTGTTTAAAGCTGACTATACTTTTAATGTTATCATTTGTTTACTATTATTAAGAAAAGTAGGGCTGTGTCAGTTTTATGACCTGCTGGGTCATCATCATTTACAATTCTTGTAACAAATAATTACCTGTTGGGTGACTGAAAACAAGGTAATCAATATAAGTTCTCTTTGTATATTCATGTCTATCTTATCGTCATGAAGTCCAGTGTAGATCTGTGAACAGCTTGTGAGTGGGTTGAAAATCCATTTATATCTGTGGCTTCCAGGGATTGTGAACCACTTCCTAGTCTACATGCAGTTTTTAGCAAAATACTAAAAATAGTCAGTGAATTCTCCAAACCACTGCATATTCCCAGCATAGGTGTGCCCATGCCTGTATCCCATCATTCTGAGTTGGCTTGCCACAGCACTTTTGTGCTATCTGGTTGACCTGTGACTTCAACTATGTGATGAGTTCAAAAAAGAGTTGTTCTGTTTTACCAAAAAAAAAAAAAAAGTTTACCCAGTTTTTCTTTTTCTTACATTAGGGAAACTCTCACTACAGTTTTCTACATCTGAGGTATCAGGGGAACACAAACAGTCTCAGCTACTTTAAGCTACTAGTCAATTTTCAATTTATTACATGAGATGTAATTCAAGATTGGATTGGATTGGATTANCGAAACAAGTCTACTTTAATGCTACATTAAAAAAAGAAACAACTATTTCACAGTTACTTAAAATTATATATAAAATATGGGGCTGGTACACTGGGATGACCCAGAGGGATGGTATGAGAAGGGAGGTGGGAAGTGGGTTCAGGATGAGGAACACGTGTATATCTGTGGCAGATTCATGTTGATGTATGGCAAAACCAATACAATATTGTAAAGTAATTAACCTCCAATTAAAATAAATAATTTTATATTTTATATAAATTTATATATTGTGTACACCTGTGGTGGATTCATGTTGATGTATGGCAAAGCCAATAGAGTATTGTAAAGTCAAATTAAAAAAAAAAAAGATTAAAAAAAATAAAATAAAATAAATAAAAAGTGAAAAAAAATTAAAAAAAATTAAAAAAAAAAAAGAAAACTAGAGATACCAAGGGAACATTTCATGCAAAGATGGGCTCAATAAAGGAAAGAAATGGTATGGACTTAACAGAAGCAGAAGATATTAAGAAGAGGTGGCAAGAATAAACAAAAGAATTGGACAAAAAAGGTCTTAATGACCCGGATAATCATGATTGTGTGATCACTCACCTAGAGCCAGACACCCTGGAATGAGAAGTTAAGTGGGCCTTAGGAAGTGTCACGATGAACAAGGCTAGTGGAGGTGATGGAATTCCAGTTGAACTATTTCAAATCCTGAAAGATGATGCTGTGAAAGTGCTGCACTCAACATGCCAGCAAATTTGGAAAATTCAGCAGTGGCCACAGGACTGGAAAAGGTCAGTTTTCATTCCAATCCCAAAGAAAGCCAATGCTGAAGAATNTAGTAACTTTCTATTTCTATCATGGAACTCAATTGGGTCCAACATTTTGGACCCCAAGGGCTGAAGCCTACTAGGCTCCTCTGTCCGTGGGATTCTCCAGGTAAGAATACTGCAGTGGGTTTCCAGTCGTTCTTCAGGGGATCTCCCTGACCCAGGGATGGAATCTGCATCTCCTGTGTCTTCTTCATTGCAGGTGGATTCTTTACAGCTTAATCCACTGGGGAAGTCTTTTCTATTACCACCTACTCACTTTCTTCTAAATAGTTACCTTTCAGCTTAGTCATCTTCAAAATATGTAGTTATATTACTGGTTTCAACTTACTGTTTTCTCAAATTTAGAATCTGTTTTCTTTAGAGAGTTGCTTGTCTTATGGTTGTTCAATTTTTTTAATTTAATGTAATTGGAGAAGTAGTTAAAAAAACCAATCTTTTAGATAGGGATTCTTGCCAGAGAACCTGTGTAACTTCTCAAGTACAGAGACAACTCACATCAGGCCCTGGGGCCAGCTGCAGAAGTCAAAATGTGGGCATTGCATTTTAGAGAAATTTCTTTTATGAATATGATGTCACTCATAATTATGTTTGCTGGAACATTATTTAGCCTAAGATAGATCTGCACAGAGCAAGTCTATGGGCCAATTCTTTCTTGCTGTAAACATTAAATTTCCTGAATGAGTTATATCTATCCACTTAATTATTCCCAACATGGTAGTGATATTTTTTTCATATTAACTGTTTCCTATTAAAATGGTCTTTTTAAGGTTTTAACAAATTTATATTAAAAAATTGTATGCCCCTTAAAACAGATTTCAAATTGAATTAAAATATGCTACAGTTAAAAAATATTTCATATTGAATTGAAATATACCACACTTAAAAAGATATGCATAGATACATTGAAATATTTTAATAACATAAATAGTGTCATCTAGTTTATAGTCTATGGGACCTTGAACAGATCTTGTATCCTACTATTGGGTAAATTGTATAAATCTTAGTTATGCTGAATTGTTTCATAGTGCTTTTCAGGTCTATTATATCTTACTTCTCTGTATATTCATTCTATTAATTTTTGATAGTTTAATATTGAAACTCCATGTAAAAACTTAATTTATATACTTAAAAAAAATAATTGTAATATATAAGTGATCTATATGTAACCCTGTTCTGTATTTTCCAGATCTCCTGTAAATGTACTATCATACTTTCATAATTTAAAAAAGAAAATTATTTGTTTGAAGGCAAACATTAATGGCAAATGGGCCTTTACAATATTTACACTGAAGCAAGAGAATGTGTCACCCAAGAAATTGACATAGCTGCTAAAAATTATTCTAAACAGCCCTTATCAAATATTTTAGACATCACTGAAAATGCTTGTCACTGGAAATATAAGGCCTGTTCATAAACCGTTTGTCGCCTATTGTCTGAATGTGTGACTCTCCAAATTGACACCAAATTGCTATCTTGTCAACATGTAAAAGGATGGATCACTTTATCTCCTGACTGATGAAGTTTCAAATCCACAAAGCACAGGCCGTCAGTCCTTTGAGGTGATTATGATGCCTCAAACCCGACAGCCTGTCCTGACAGCTTTCACATATTCCTGAAACCAAATTGTTTCTGCTTCTATTAGAAGGCAGGTATATAAAACCTAGAGGAAGAAGACAGTAAATAGAAAAGAAAATTGTCTTCATGTTCCGAGTAATTATAAAAAGTTGTTTCCAGGGAAAAGTGTAGGTATTGATTTTGCCTCTCCTAGTGATGTACACAGAGAGACACAAAGAACCCATATGGGTCCAAGGTTTGCCAGGAAAAGGAATGTCAGGAGAAGCAGATGGCAGCCCCATTGCCATATGGCTCCTCAGGAATAAGCCCATGTTATGGAGCAGTGCCACAAGATAGGGCTAGAAATATTTTCATGCTACTATTTTAAAACAGCACAGAGAGTGAATACCTGGTTTGCTGACATGAGAAATCATTAGAAAAATATGACAGGAGCCTTTATGACATGCATTTCCACTAACTGGCTCTTTGAAAAGGATCAAACTGATAAGGTTTCCTATATTTTGGATACAAAATTATGTGGATAACACAGCAGATTTTAAAAAAAAAAAATCTAATAAAAATATCTAACCAAAAATATCTAATAGAAGTTAAAACATTTTTAAAGGCTTATGTTATAACCAAGGCTTTGATCCAGAATTTCTACTGTTTGCAATAATAAATAAGCTAAATATTACTGGGAACATTACCAGTTCTCATGTAAACTTGATGTAAAATGACAACTATTAAATTTTCATTTAAAATTCGTTTCTNCAAGGCTTTGATCCAGAATTTCTACTGTTTGCAATAATAAATAAGCTAAATATTACTGGGAACATTACCAGTTCTCATGTAAACTTGATGTAAAATGACAACTATTAAATTTTCATTTAAAATTTGTTTCTAGTTTTATTGAGTTTTTTGTGTGTGCTAAATCACTTCAGTTGTGTCTGACCCTTTGTGGCCCTGTGGATAGTAGCCTGCCAGGCTCCTCTGTCTGTAGGATTCTCCAGGTAAGAATACTGGAGTGGGTCGCCATGCCCTCCTCCAGGGGATCTTCCTGACCCAGGGATCGAACCTGAGTCTCTTATGTCTCCTGCATTTGCAGGCAGGTTCTTTACCACTAGCATTACCTGGGAAGCCCCTTTATTGAGCTGTAGTTGATATATAAAATCTTAATTTAAGATGTACCATATGGTGATTTGATATATGTATATACTGAAAAATGATTAACACAACAATAAGCTTAGTTAACTTATCTATAACTTCACATGATCATTACTGTTCTGTCAGTCATGTCTGACTCTGCCATGCCATGGGCTGTGGCACGCCAGGTTTCTCTGTCTTTCAATATCTCCTAGAGTTTGCTCAAACCCGTATCAATTGAGTTGATAATGCCATCCAACTCTCTCATCCTCTTTCATTCCCTTCTCCTCCTGCCTTCAATGTTTCCCAGTGTGCTGTGAAGAACGTAGTAACTTGGGGACCCACACAGAACTCTCTTCAAGTTCACCTTCTCCCATTACAAGTTTTGCTATTATTTTTCTCGAAAGCGGTTAAGACATTAAACTCAATTTGCCTATCTGAAGGAGGAGGCTGACAATACAGAAATCACAGGGCTGTGGTGAGAAGTCAATGAGGTAATTTCCAGGTGACTCTGGGTTATGAGACTAAAGGAAGGAGCAAGATGAATCTAATGACAGCACATGGGTTAGGAGGGAGGAAAGAGAAGCAAGTGGGCCACCTAGCCCACTGGCAGCATTTTTTCTGCCTGAGAATACTTTGCTCCATTCTTGGACTTTCTCTTTTCATACTGTTCATGGGGTTCTCACGGCAGAGAATACTGAAGTGGTTTGCTGTTCCCTTCTCCTTTGACAAATCACTGCAGTTGGTGACTGCAGCCACAAAATAAAAAGATACTTACTCCTTAGAAGAAATGTTATGATAAACCTAGACAGCATATTAAAAAGCAGAGACATCACTTTGCCAACAAAGGTCCATCTAGTCAAGGCTATGGCTTTCCCAATAGTCCAGTAGTCCATACATGTATGGATGCATGTGAGAGTCGGACTGTGAAGAAAGCTGAGCGCCAAAGAATTGATGCTTTTGAACTGTGGTGTTTGAGAGTCCCTTGGACTGCAAGGAGACCCAACCAGTCCATCCTGAAGGAAATCAGTCCTGAATGTTCATTGGAAGGACTGATGTAGAAACCGAAACTCCAATACTTTGGCCACCTGATGTGAAGAGCTGACTCACTTGGAAAGACCCTGATGCTGGGTAAGATTGAAGGCAAGAGGAGAAGGGGACTACAGAGGATAAGATGGCTGGATGGCATCACTGACTCAATGGGCATGAGTTTGAGTAA
The DNA here is from genome assembly GCA_006410875.1 of Neotragus pygmaeus. Lineage (NCBI taxonomy): Eukaryota > Metazoa > Chordata > Mammalia > Artiodactyla > Bovidae > Neotragus > Neotragus pygmaeus. Next base: position 1,095 of record SJYV01024230.1, on the reverse strand, counting down.
ACTCTGTGAGTTGGTGATGGACAGAGATGCCTGGCATGCTGCAGCCCACGGGGTCACAAAGAGTCAGACATGACTGAGTGACTGAACTGAACTGGCCTTTCTCTAGCCTAGAGATAGATCCCTGGCTGCAAGATTCCAATGGAACCACTTATTTCATCTGGGCTAAAAGGTTCCCTGATCTGACTTTCCTGGAGAAGATGATGTGACCCAAGTTTCACAAGATTCTCATAAGTCTTAACATCTCAAGGAGCAGCTCGTATCCTATTTGGCCTAGAGCTTGAGGCACAATCAAATAAGGCAGACATTCATAGTGCCAGGTTGTTCAAAGAAAGCCTTGTTGGGGATGGACAGAACTGACCCATTCTCCTCCAACGTGACCCCACAATCCAATCTTCTAATTTGTTGTTGTTTTTCAGTCACTAAGTTGGGTTTGACTCTTTGCAACCCCGTGGGCTACAGCATGCCAGGCTTCCCTGTCCGTCACCACCTCCGAGTTTGCTCAAATTCATGTCCTTTGGACTTCAAGGAGATGAAATCAATCAATCCTAAAATAAATCAACCTTGGATATTCATTGGAAGGACTGACACTGAAGCTGAAACTCCAATACTTTGGCCAGCTGATGCAAAGAACCAACTCATTGGAAAAGATTCTGATTCTGGGAAAGGTTGAAGGCAAAAGGAGAAGAGGGTGGCAGAGGAAGAGATGGTTAGATAGCATTACCAACTCAAATATTCTAATCATGGTGTTATTGCTTTTTATTGTTTTCGCTTTCATTTTTTAATAATTCTGAAAATGTAAGTAAAACACTTTTCTTTGTGTATCTAAAAGCAATACATCAATATGAGATCATTGCATTCTTTGTAACATCCTTTTCTCCTGTGTTTCCCACTTACGCTGTCTATCAAGCCCACGAGGGTGGCAGTATAAGCCTCCCTTCCCCCTAAACATATGAACCCAGACACACGATATACAGACAGATACATTCAAGTTTTTACAAGATATGATCAACAACAGCTAATTAGTAAGCAGTAGAACTAGAAGTAGCAAATTATCTAGCAAGAATAGACATGTCTTTCCATAATAAAGGATGATAC
>SJYV01024227.1:0-12501 GCA_006410875.1 Neotragus pygmaeus | reverse complement strand
AGTAATGGTTATTTTTAAATTTGAGGGGGTTGAGCAGCATGTGGGATCTTAGTTCCCTGACCAGAGCTTGAACCCACCCCCCTGAATTGGAAGCACAAGTCTTAAGCCAAGAAAGTCCCTAAAGTCTTCTTTTCAAAAAGAAATACAGGGTATACATATATTCAGAAAAAATGATGGTATCTTGAATCTGTTTTAAAATTAATTAGTATAAGTAGATGGGGATTATAAGAGAAAAAGAAATATGGGGAGAGTCTATGAAGCCAAGTTCATACAAAAGAAAATCCAAAAGCCTTTAAACATGAAGAAATTCTACATTGTAAGAGAACACCATTGTGTATTTTTAACCTTGGCAGACTGGCAAAGAGTAGATTGCTAATACACTGTTTGAGGGGGTTGTGGAGAAATGGGAACTTGCACTGCTGGTGCAAACTAAGAAAAAACAAGCTATAAGATAGAAACTGAATTTTAGATGTAAGTTAACAAGTGCACATGCTCTGACCATTTATTCTATAGAGAAATTTATGCATGTACAAAATGACCTAAATTTATACAAGGTAATTCATTCCAGCATTAAAATAGCAAATGACTATAAACAATTTATATGTTCATCAGTAATGACCGGTTAAATTATAAATTACATCCACACTGTATAACCATTTTAAAAAATGAGAAAGGATTTTATGTACCAATATAAAATATTTAGGATGTATTACATGGGAAAAAAGGGTAAAGAATAGTATACTATATTTTTAAAATAAATGAAAATGCCAATATTCACCTGTTATACAGTAAAATCACTGGAAGTTTACATTAGAAAATATAACCATGATGACATGGTTGCCTGAGAAGAGGAAAGGTGGCTGAAGTATAGGACGGAAGTAGATTGTTCACTGTATATACTCTTTCATATCTCTTGAATTTTATTTCTTTCAAAAAGTAAAAACACACAATTTTTAAATTATCCTATTTATTCTTGTATTATCAAGGCTTTAGAACCAAATTAAATCTTCCTATAGTCCTCTTCCTAAAATTCAGTAAGGAAACTACCCAACTAAAAAACTGGGCTAAAGATCTGAACAGACAATTCACCAAAGACAACATGCCCATGCAAATATATATAAGGATGTCAATATCTTATGCAATTTATGGACCTTCAAATTAAAACTAAATATCACTACACACCTATTAGAATAGCTAAAATTCAAAACACTGACAACACCAAATGCTGGCTAGGATGAGTTGCTACAGGAGTTCTTATTCATTCCTGGTGGAAATGCAAAATGGTACAACCATCTTGGAAGACATTTTGGCAGGTTTTCACAAAACTAAACATAGTGTTACCATATGATCCAGCGATCACACTCCTTGGTATTTACCCAAATGAGCTGAAATCTTATGCATACACAAAAAACCTACACACAAATGTTTATAGCAGTTTTATTCCCTTAGTACAAACTTCAGAGATTTATTTTCTAATCTGCTGAATTCAAGCAAGGAAAATGTATTCCTACTACATTAGAGCAATTTTTTTTTTCCTAAACTGCTGAAACTTAGGCACTTTACTGCTGAGATGTGACATTCTACTAATTCAGGTCCTATCAATTGAATGTCAACCCTTTCACTTAGTTTAGGGAAAATCCTCAAAGAAACAGTATGTTTTAAATTATGATAAACAGGATGTAACCGAGAGAAAAATCTCCCAAATGAGAATCTGCTAAGGCAGGGGGTCTCCAACCTCTGTGGGAACTGAGCCACAGAGCAGGAGGTGAGCAGAAGGCAGACAAGCAAACAAAAAAAGCTTCATCTGCATTTACAGCCATTCCTCACTGCTCCCCTATCAGATCAGCTGCAGCATAATAAATGCAATGCCCTTGAATCATTATGAAACCATCTGTGGAAAAATTGTTCCACAAAAGCGGTCCCTGGTGCCAAAAAAGTTGCAGACCATTGTGCTAAGGGACTGTAGGGCAGAGGATGCCAATAGAGCATGTTAACTAATAATTAGCAGGATCACTTCCTCAAAATGTCACATAATAGCAGTGGCTTTCTTCTGGTTCTTCCTGGCCACACTGAAGAAATACTGAGGAGGATTCAGAGCCTTTCGCTCCACAGTGGGTTCAGTCTCCCTCTGCACCTGGCAGAAGCCTCTCATCCAGACATAGAGGGACAAACAAAACGGTTCTGCTTCACTCTCTGCTAACAGTGAATATATCAGATCAGAACACAGTCTTCAGCAATTTTCCCCTTGGTATCTATATGCTCCTTATCAGTATCTACCCCCTCCCCCTTATAATTCTAATTCTTTTGAGCAGACCAAAGAAGGATACAGGTGAACCTCAACACATCCAATCCCACTATTTTTGACAGCTTTACCACAGAGGAGATTATAAAGACACAAAGGACCCAAAGGCAAGAGCAAATTCACTGCCACTGTTCTTTCAATGGAAAATGATGAGGCACAAACCAGTTTTGTCACATTTTGAGGGGGGCAGGGAGAGTATGTCTTTAGATTGGATAAAAATAAAAATTACTTTTATTCTATTATGTGCTTTTCTTCTCTTTCCTGCACTACATTTGCCTTGTCAGCTATTACTAACATAAATTATGAGCAATAACCTATTAAAAAGAGTACTGAAAAGTATTACATGAATTCATGAGATGACTTCCCAAGAATGCACACCAGTTTCTTTTTTTTGAGAACTCGGCCACTAGTACAGTAAGAAGATATACCCCTTCAAGCTTACCCACCACAGAACATCTTAATGCTTTTCCTCTCATTCTTTTCAAAGAGTTGTACAGAGAGAGAAAAGAGATCATATTCTAATAGCTCATACAGCTACAGACACCAGTTCACATAGCTCAGTACACTCAACCACATATGAAAATACATTTCTGTCTAGGTAGTAACATGGAAGATGTTAAGCTGGTTGATTCAATCACATTCTTATAGGATGATAAAAACAAACACAACTAAAAATTAACCATTTCTTCTTATATTAATAGACCAGGACTTGATGTAAAAAAAATATATTAGGTTGATTCACACACTCCAGAATAAATACTCTTAGGTAACCTTCAGCCTGAAACAAGTCTTCATTTATTGACTACTTACAGTACAGTGATTTCATCTTAGCTGGTATTCGAAGATGGTTATGTTTTAACTGAGAGAAGGCATAATCTCTCTTTCAGATACCACCTCTCAGAAATCTGGGCTACTTCAACTTTAAGAACTAGAACTGCATCTTCTGGTAACCACGTGACAGTTGTCACCCTGAGAAGAGGAACAAGGCAAAGAAACTATACAGAACTTTGATTCTCCTACACAGGTGCACATAAAGTTAGTTTATTAATGACTACAGTTTGAAGCCAGCCAATTTGATCCAGTATTTAAATAACAAGCTGTTTAATATTAAAGCAGAAGGTACTGCCACAATGTGACAGAAATACAGCTTTACCCATAAACCTTTCACACAATTATACATTAAATGCTATTTTTATTTAAGCAAGGCACCCCTACTTGTTCTAAAATATGGGATGTGCTACCCCACTGAAAAAGCAAATGAGGAGACAAGATTTTTTTCCTACCTAGAGCTGGTTTAAATTCAAGTGAAGCCATTAATGTCCTTACATGTCAGGACTGTTATGACATGTCACTTCACAGTTCTTAGACTAACACACACCTTAAGGTTTACCCAAAAATCAAAACAAGATGACTGGAGGGGGAGCACTGGGATGAGGAGGGGATGGGTTAGACAAATTTTAAGTTGAGACTATAATTCCTCCTTAATCATACAGGCACCAATATTAAATGCCTTTAGCACAAGGCTGAAAAAGGCAAAACATTTCTAAAGACATAAGCTGCCAAATTATTGTCATTTACACTAACGTGGTACTTATTTTGTTTTGATTTTTTTTTAAATTCCTACCCCATCTAAGTAATCAAATACATCTAAAATTAAAATAACTCTGCAAAACTATAATGGTTAAAGGGCCTGAAACCTTTCCTTGCTTTGGTGAGCATTTGGCTAAAATAAATCAGTATTTTATTCCATGAAAAGTTTTACATTGTATCTCTTAATTCATAGGCAAAAACCAAAACCTCAAATGGATAATTTTTAAAATGGGAGAAAGATTTTAAAGGACAGTGCTGAATAAAAATATGTAGCCTTCTGGGTCACAAATGATCTATGAAAACAAACTTCAATTATATAAAATAAAGACCAGATTTTTAAAACAGATCCTAGACAATTTAAACAAAAAAACTAAATTTGAGGTTTGTATCATAATCCTAAACTGAATCTTTTTCTCTGAACAGTCCACTATGGAATTTTTCTCTTAAGCAATTAATCCAAAATCTTGAAATCGCTTCTCTAGCAGTTGCTGCTAAAAAACTGGAACTTTAGATCCCAAGTCCAAGACAGACGTGCAAATGAAATGCTTCTTGCTTCATCCTGAAAATGAAACAAAAAAGTCGCACACTTTTACTCAAACTAAAAAAAGTGCTGCACACATTCCCATATCATTTAAAACTACAAATTCAATACTTTTTTCATTTCTGATTTACTGCAAGTTATCTAATAAACAACTAAGGTAAAGAAAATTAGTTAGGCATGAGTGTTTGCAGCCTGGTAGAAAGATAGCAGATTTTCAAGGCTGAACAAGAAATATATTTTACACAGATTTTAGCTAATGTAAATATATTTAAGGCCCACAACTGTGGGATTTTATATCCAAAAATGGCCTATGACTACAGTAAAGAAATGCCCCATGTGTTTTCAAGAAATCATTACAGTTAAATGTTTTAAAGGAATGCACCACTACATGTAGAAAAATGATCACAATACATTAATTATGGGGGAAAAGATACCACATAGCACTGAGTCAGGGAAGCAACATCAAAACATATTTACTTGATTTGTCATAGATAAAACTCCAGGAAATCTATGTACTTTCTAGGAAAACAATTTTCATGACACCATGTTTGGAAAAGAAGCAGTAGTACATTCAGTTCAGTTCAGACGCTCAGTCGTGTCCAACTAATGTACAATAGTACTGTTGTATTAATGTACAATAGTAGTACATTAAACGTATATAAATCCATGATACACCCTGGTTTCAAATGTATTATTTTAAACACCTTAAAAATACCTTCAGTTCAGTTCAGTTGCTCAGTCACGTCCAACTCTTTGCGATCCCAAGGACTGCAACACACCAGGCTTCTCTGTCCTTCAACAACTCCCAAAGCTTGTTCAAACACATTCCCATCAAGTCGCTAAAAACATCCAATCATCTCATCCTCTGTCGTCCCTTTCTCTTCCTGCCTTCAATCTTTCCCAACATCAGGGTCTATCCCAATGAGTCAGTTTTTCGCATCAGGTGGCCAAAGTATTGGAGTTTCAGCTTTAACATCATTCCTTCCAAAGAAATCCCAGGGCTGATCTCCTTCAGAAGAGAGTGCTTGGATCTCCTTGCAGTCCAAGGGACTCTCGAGTCTCCTCCAACACCACAGCTCAAAAGCACAATTCTTCAGTGCTCAGCTTTCTTTATGGTCCAACTCTCACATCCATATATGACTACTGGAAAAACCACAGCTTTGACTGTATGGACCTTGACTGGCAAAGTAACACCGCTGCTTTTGAATATGCTGTCTAGGTTGGTCACAGCTTTTCTTGCAAGGAGCAAGCGTCTTATAATTTCATAGCTGCAGTCACCATCTGCATTGATTTTGGAGCCCAAGAAAATAAAGTCTGTCACTGTTTCCATTGTTTCCCCTTCTATTTGCCATGAAGTCATAGGACCAGATGCCATGATCTGTTTTCTGAATGTTGAGTTTTAAGCCAGCTTTTTTCACTCTCCTCTTTCACTTTCATCAAAAGGCTCTTTAGTTCTTCACTTTCTGCCATAACGGTGGTGTCACCTGCATATCTGAGGTTATTGATATTTCTCCCAGCAATCTTGATTCCAGCTTGTGCTTCTATCAGTCCAGCATTTCACATGATGTATTCTGTATGTAAGTTACATAAGCAGGGTGACAATATACAGCCTTGATGTACTCCTTTCTCAATTTTGAAACAGTATGTCGTTTCATGTCCAGTTCTAATTGTTGCTTCCTGACCTGCATACAGATTTCTCAAGAGGCAGGTAAGGTGGTCTGGTATTCCCATCTCTAAGAATTTTCCATAGTTTGTTGTGATCCACACAGTAAAAGGCTTTGGTGTAGTCAATAAAGCGGAAGTAGATGTTTTTCTGGAACTCTCTTACTTTCTTGATGATCCAACGGATGTTGGCAATTTGATCTTTGGTTCCTCTACCTTTTCTAAATCCAGATTGGACATCTGGAAGTTCATGGTTCACATACTGTTGAAGCCTTGGTTAGAGAACTTTGAGCATTACTTTACTAGCATATGAGGTGAGTGCAATTGTGTGGTAATGAGAACATTCTTTGGGATCGCCTTTCTTAGGGACTGGAATAAAAACTGACCTTGTCCAGTCCTGTAGCCACTGCTGAGTTTTCCACATTTGTTTCCATGTGTGACATGGATATGCTGACATATCCCCTTGAGTGCAGTACTTTAACAGCATCATCTTTCAGGATTTGAAATAGCTCAACTGAAATTCCATCACCTCCACTAGCTCTGTTTGTAGTGACACTTCCTAAGGCCCACCTGAATTCACATTCTAGGATGTCTGGCTCTAGATGAGTGATCACACCATTGTGGTTATCTGGGTCATGAAGATATTTTTTAAATAGTTCTTCCATGTATTCTTGCCACCTCTTCTTAATATCTTCTCCTTTATCGTGCCCATCTTTGCATGAAATGTTCCCTTGGTATCTCTAATTTTCTTGAAGAGATCTCTAGTCTTTCCCATTCTGTCGTCTTCCTCTATTTCTTTGCACTCATCACTTAGGAAGGCTTTCTTACCTCTCCTTGCTATTCTGTGGAACTCTGCATTCAAATGGGTCTATCTTTCCTTTTCTCCTTTGCCTTTCACTTTTCTTCTTAGCTATTTGTAAGACCTCCTCAGACAACCATTTTGTCTTTTGGCATTTCTTTTTCTTGGGGATGGTCTTGATCATTGCCTCCTGTACAATGTTATGAACCTCTGTCCATAGTTCTTCAGGCACTCTGTCTTATCAGATCTAAACCCTTGAACCTATTTGTCTCTTCCCCCGTATAATCATAAGGGATTTAAGTCATACCTGAATGGTCTAGTAGTTTTCCCTACTTTCTTCAATTTTAAGTCTGAATTTGGCAATAAGGAGTTCATGATTTGAGCCACAGTCAGCTTCTGATCTTGTTTTCACTGACTGTATAGAGCTTCTCCATCTTGGCTGCAAAGGATCAACCTGATTTCAGTATTGACCATCTGGTGATATCCATGTGTAGAGTTTTCTCGTGTGTTGTTGGAAGAGGGTGTTTGCTATGACCAGTGTGTTCTCTTGGCAAAACTCTGTTAGCCTTTGTCCTGCTTCATTTTGCACTCCAAGGCCAAATTTGCCTGTTACTCCAGGTATCTCTTGACTTCCTACTTTTGCATTCCATTCCCCTATGATGAAAAGAACATCTTTTTTGGGTGTTAGTTCTAGGTCTTGTAGGTCTTCATAGAACCACTCAACTTCAGCTTCTTCAGTATTACTGGTTGGGGCACAGACTTGGATTACTGTGATACTGAATGGCCTGCCTTGGAAACAAACAAGAGATCATTCTGTCATTTTTGAGACTGCACTTCAGAATTGCATTTCAGACTCTTTTGTTGACTATGAGGGCTATTCCATTTCTTCCAAGGGATTCTTGCCCACAGTAGTAGATATAATGGTTCAATTCAGTTCAGTTGCTCAGTTATAACCGACTCTTTGCAACCCCATGGACCACAGCACACCAGGCCTCCCTGTCCATCATCAACTCCTGGAGTTTACCCAAACTCATGTCCATTGAGTCGGTGATGCCATCCAACCATCTCATCCTCTGTCGTCCCCTTCTCCTCCTGCCTTCAATCTTTCCCAGCATCAGGGTCTTTTCAAATGAGTCAGCTCTTTGCATCAGGTGGCCAAAGTATTGGAGTTTCAGCTTCAACATCAGTCCTTCCAACGAACACTCAGGACTGATTTCCTTTAGGAAGGACTGGTTGGATCTCCTTGCAGTCCAAGGGACCCTCAAGAGTTCTCCAACACCACAGTTCAAAAGCATCAATTCTTGGGCACTTAGCTTTCTCTTTCCATGTCTCACATTCATACATGACTACTGGAGTTAAATTCACCCATCCCAGTCCATTTTTAGCTCACTGATTCCTAAAATGTCAATGTTCACTCTTGCCATCTCCTGTTTGACTACTTCCAATTTACCTCAATTCATTGACCTAACATTCCAGGTTCTTATGCTATACAGTTCTTTACAGAATCTCACTTTATTTCCACCACCAGTCGCATCAACCACTGGGCATTGTTTTTGCTTTGGGTCTGGTCTCTTCATTCTTTTTCAAGTTATTTCTTCATTCTTCTCCAGCAGTATTACAGGCACCTACTGATCTGAGGAATTCATCTTTCAGTATTATATCTTTTTGCCTTTTCATACTGTTCATGGGGTTCTCAGGGCAATACTGAAGTGGTGTGCCATTTCCTTCTCCGGTAGACCACATTTTGTCAAAACTCTCCACCATGACCCATCCATTTCACATGGCCTTACAAGGCATGGCTCACAGTTTCACTGAGTTAGACAAGGCTGTACCTTAGAACTAAGGTAATATGAGTGAATTTTTTGGGAAGACAAGCTAATATGAGGCACATTTTCAGTGTATTATAATATAATATACAGCTACTAACGGTGAAAAGTTCTTTTTAGGCACACAGCATGATGAATGCTGGGAATAATGCAAAGAGATTCTAATGGGAAAATCAAGCCACTGTACAATCATAATGAATTCTATTTCCCAGGAGAATTTCATTTCTTATAGTAAGGCTTCAATTATGATTAATTTGATCATTATTAAAAAGAGAATGGTTTTACATATTACAAAATAGTGAGTTAATGATTAATTTATCAACTGAAAATAATTTCCACAATTCTACCTGCTAAATTTACCTTATTATCTGGAATCCTTTGAAGTTTTATTTTCCTTTCGGACATGAATTCAGGAACAATTCAATATACCTATGGTCTGAGAATAACATAAAAGGGTCCATTTTTAAAAAGTTACAAAGGCAGAAGTAATACTGTAGCCATTTTTTTTGAGTTTAGCCAGCAATTCAAACCCTCTGTCCCACCCTTCCCTTAGTTAAAAATGAAAACAAAACAAAACCTAACTGTGGATAGAAATATTCAGAATAGTAAATAGACAAATAAATGCTTCTCATTATAAGGTGGAGTTTTGTCTTCTTTACATTTATTTAATAGTATTAGCAGAATACAGTTCCCCCATGAAAGACTTCTGGGTAAACTCTACAACAGAAAAAGGGATTTGTTGTTAAAACTGGTAATAAAAATCATGGGCAGCACTTACGAACATGGGACCGATCCTTGAGCATAGCTGCAACAGCATCCTCATGGGTATCGAAGTGCACATCAGCTTCTCCAGTGGCCTTCCCACTGGAACTGTATTCCATGGTGATTCTAACAGGCTTCAGTGGAGCAAAAAACTAAACAAACAACGAGAGCCAAAAGGAACATAACGTTACTAGGCCCAATTTCTACAAGTCTGCTGGCCCTGCACTTTTCTTTCAGACTCTAATTCATACAGCTAATCAATTTCTTTTTAGGAAATCTCTTTAAGCAACTACGTAATTACACATCTACCACTTCATTTGGCTCTTCTGCTCTTCTTAGAACTCAAGGTTATATTTCAAATATCTGTTCACAGAGAACTTACACTATAAATACAATAATATACAAATAGTTTTCAAACTTTCCTTTATACCAATGAAGACTTTTATTATTCCTCCCACATATATCCTTCTGTGTTTCTAAAAAATCACCCATCAAAAATACATTTTTTAATAATCATTCATTTTTACCATGTTTTAATCAGACATGCAGCTAATAATCATTTTCTCACCAGCACCACCTAAACAGAGCTATCACACTGAGGAGTTAATATTCCAAACCAAAGCAACAGAAAACAGATATGATTTGTATTAGGCTTTTTGAAATAATGACAATTCTGATGATGCACTGCTAACTGAGGGCTCCAGCTTGGGATCTACCTTAAGTATACATCCTCAAGTTCAGAAGATCAGTAAGTACTTTGTTGTTTCGTATCTTTCCATTTCATATAATACCTATCATAAAATAAAAATACTTTTAAAATTTCTTTTCTCAAAAATCAGGGAAGCTGGATACAAGAAGGTTATACGGTCTACTTTAAGCTCCAGGAATTTAGGAGAAGTAGATTTATGTCTAGTAGATAATTACAATGTGAGAAAAGCTCTGGGTCTTTTTTTAAACTCAAAAATTAACTGATTGAACTAATTTAGAGAAAACCAAGCCTTTTTACTTTGAATACTAAACCTATACCATATTATTCTATATCTGTAAAATCGTTTTATGCATTATAGATAATGACTTTAAAATGTAATAAATCCCACACTTCTCAGCCAATGAAAATNAATTTAGAGAAAACCAAGCCTTTTTACTTTGAATACTAAACCTATACCATATTATTCTATATCTGTAAAATCGTTTTATGCATTATAGATAATGACTTTAAAATGTAATAAATCCCACACTTCTCAGCCAATGAAAATAAAACAAGCTTCCAGAGTCATGGAGATGCCATCTTGCTCTACTTTTCCCAAGTTAAAGTTACTTAAGTCGCTCAGTCGTGTCCGACTCTTTGTGACCCCGTGGACTGTAGCCCACCAGGCTCCTCTGTCCATGGGATTCTCTAGGCAAGAATACCAGAGTGGGTTGCCATTTCCTTCTCCAGGGGATCTTCCTGACCCAGGGATCGAACCCAGGTCTCCTGCATTGCAGGCAGACGCTATAACCTCTGAGCCCAAACAGAAGTTCAAAACTTCAGAATTGTTATTCAAAGCTATTGAGATTGGATATCTTACAGCCACACACATTTATAATGTCTTGGGCATTGGCTTGGAAAGGCAATCCTCTCATGTGGACAAAATGTAGAGAAGACGTAGTTCCAAAATCAACAGCCTCTGGAAGCTTTTCTGACATCTCCTTTGGCGATTCTGAGAAGTGGAACAAAAAGCACTGTCAGGAACATCAAAGCTTCAGAGTTATTAGCAGACTACAATTATGAATGATTTTAATTTCAAAATCCTCAATTCCTCTTCAAATAGTAAAGAAGAGGGCTTCCATTTTAAAAGCCAATCATCTGAAATTTCCCCCACCTAACAGATATCACCTGAACACTTATAAGGATTTAGTGTCTCAATCCATTACCAGATTATAAAGAACGTATATTTTTCTAACAACAAAGAGAAGGAAAAACAATCATGGATGAAAAATAAAGGTGAGAAATTTCCTGGGTTATCATCACTTAAAAAAAAATTAACATGGTAACAGGATATTTCTAGGGCACAAACTTAGAACGTATTATCAAACTTTCAAGATTCTAAACACTGTTTTGGGATTAAGAATCAAAGGAATAATTAAACACAGAGGCAGACAACATTCCTTCCTTTGTCAATAATCCTGCTCTCTTACACACATCTTTGTGTAATGCTGACAAACTTACTTCTTTTTGTTATATATGTGAAACCTGGCTTTTGACACAGAATCTACAAAAAAATAAGTAAAGTTTTAAAAAACCTGTATCTTCGGCTTGTATAGTCAACCCCTTCATACCCTGTATGTGGAACCTCTGGATACACAGGGCTGACTATCAGACTTAAGCATTTATGGATTCTGGTATCCATGACGAGTCCTCGACCCAATCCCCTGTGAATACTGAGGGAAGACTGTGCATTCACAGTACACACTACACTCAAAGACATATTAAATATTTAACTCAATACCCTTTATCCTTTATTATTAGTGTCATACAACACGGTCATAAAAGTTTTGTTTTTTTTAACAAATATCAAAACATACAAGGCAGACCCAATGAATTTCAGTAAGAGGCAAGCCTTACCTATTTCCTTCTCACTTTCAAAAGCTGTCATGGGTCGGATATCCTCATTTACTTCATGCTCTTCAAAGACCATTTCTGGCTCAGTTATATATTTAGCAGTGGGAGAAGATGCTATTTTCTTTCCCTTATGAGAACCAACATGTGTTCGAACTTCATTCCTTCTGCTTGGAAATATCTCTATGTATCTATGTCAAAACAAAAGTGAATATGTGCAAATGGTACCAATTAACTTCATAGTGAATTCTTTTAAAATAAAATATGCATATATATTTCCAAAGCTCAACAAACATGGGTGTCCAAAGATAGGAAGTGGGGAAAAAAGTAAGAATGGACATAGAAAAAGTACTCTCAACAGACCAGGTCAATGATTTAATCCTCCGCAAGATAACAGTTTTCTTGTATCAATGTTTTCTA
>SJYV01024223.1:0-16443 GCA_006410875.1 Neotragus pygmaeus | reverse complement strand
AGCTGTGACGTTTTTCCTTCAGGTGACTCTAACCAAATAAATGAGATTGGGAGAGGAGCATTCAATGGGTTAGGGTCCTCCAGCCCTAACACGAGTGCCTTCAAATTAGGGCAACTAGTGAATTGTTACCGCTGAGGAGGAGGAAGTCAGTCAGGAAGCTTTCCGTCTTTAGGAAATGAATTCACCCATCCCCCTGCCTCCACTCTAGCTCGAGTTGAGCCAATTCAAAGTTTTCCTTGGAGGGAGACCCCAGAATCTCCCACACCCCATTCCAGTCGAGATTAGATGCCTTCCCCAGCTTGACGGGGGAACCCGGAGTGCTGCAGTCCCTGGGGTTGCAATGAGCTGGACACGACTGAGCGAGCGGACAGTATAAACAGGTTTAACTCCCAGGCAGGCAGTGGACTCCCTGCTGGAGAACATACCCTCAAAGCGGCTCAGATCCGAGAGGAGAGCTCACCCGAGGCCCGAAATGAGAGGCACTCTCATTTCACCTTCTTTGGGGCCTGGCTTATAAGAACCTTAAACTCTGAGGACAGCCTTGACCTGGCCCAGGCCCCTGTTCTCCCATCCCCCCATCTCCCCCTGAAGCCAGCGGGGAACACAGAGGAGACCGAGACACCAGGTGGTAAATAGCGACCCAAGTCCATTTATTGAGCTTTGTAAGAGACAGTGTCCATGGGCTGGGCTGTTCCCTGTAGCCTGTTGCCATCTCAACTGTTATAAATAATCCTGGCACTAAGTGTGCTGTTACACTGAAGGGAAGTTGTTCTTAGGGCGTGAAACCTGAGAGTACGGGTCAGGGGAGGAGGGATGATGGGGGACAGGAGGAAGAGGTGGGGAGCCATCACCCCGAGGCTCCTCAAGTACAGTCCTGAGCTGGTGATAGATGAATTTCTGGAGCAGTGGATGGCATTTCAAGTGAAATGTTTATAGGAAATGAGTGTGATTTAAACAATGTCTTGGCCGATAAACACCAGCCAGATGGGGGGAGAGGGCCAGGCGAAGGGTGGAGAAATCAAAGGCCCAGAGGGCCCCAGTATTAAGCAGCTGTCTGAAGCGCTGCTCAAACACACACACTAGCTTTGGTCTTAACATGTTTTTAAGAGCTGGTTATGATTTCCTCGAGGGCGGCTCAGATTAAGACTGGAGTGGAGCCCCCAGCTGAGTGCCTTCAATAACTGTCCATCACATCCTCTTTAGAGTCAGCAGCCTCCTCCCCTCGGCTCAGGGAGCCGGGGACCGAGGAGGGCTGCTGGACTGCCCTACTCACCAGCCTCTTCCCGGGCAGCCCTGGGGCCTGCTGACCTTCATACCTGGATGCTGGGCAGATCCGGGGAAGGGCACCGAGCTCCGCCCCCAGGGAGCTCTCAGTCTTCAAGGCAAAAGAAAACATACAACCTAGAAAAGAAGAGAGAACATGAAGAGAGCAGAGGATGGAAGTCGAGGAAGGGAAAACTGTCACCAGACTCAGAATCGGGGCCTTTCTCACCACTGGGACGGCTGCCACCCCGGTCCAAGCCACTCACCTCTCACTTGGATTAGTGCCAGAACCTTTCAACAGGTCTTCGTGCATCTTGACCCACCCTCCACCCCTGCAATCCATCTCAACACAAAAGACAGAAGGCCTATTTAAAATGTCAGTTTAGTCATATCTGTCCTCTCCATTCAGAATAAAAATCAAACTCCTTAAGACAGCCTTCAAGACCCTGTGTCACCGGGCCCCCTCATTACCTCTCTGATATCATCCCTTCCCCCTCTTCTCCTTGTTCACTGGCCTCCAGGTTCCACAAACTTGCCTGACACATACCTGCCCCAGGGCCTTTGCATCAGCTATTCTTTCTGCTTGGAGTTCTGTTCCCCAACATAGTTGCGGGACTAACTTACATCCTCATCTCTAGGTCTTTATTCAAATACTATATTCTCAGTGAGACCTCCTTCACTAAAATATTTAAAATTGCAGACTTCTCCTTCATCTTGATCCCTCTTTCTCTGATTTATTTTTTTTCGGTAATAACTCCCACCTAATATATAATAGAATTTACTTATCTAATAATGTATTGTTTATTATCTGTCTCACCTTGCTAAAATGTAAACTTGACATGGGTAGGGGTCTTTCTCTGTTTGGGTCACCAGTGTATCCCAAGAACCTAGACTAGTGCTCAGTAATAATAACTGCTTAATGAGTAAACACAAAAGATGAGATTTGGAGGGAAGGCAAGGGAAGCCATCCTAGGATGGGGTCCACTTATGCCTCATCACACTGCAGACCATGAATGAGGACCAGAGTGGGAGGGGAGGGTCAAGGTGATGCCCACAAGTGCAAGAGTTGTGCTGGGCCATCACTAAAACTGGGGGGATTCTATTGGCAAAGAGACTGGCCTGGATCTACCCCCTGAATCTAGTGGAAGACTTGACTTTATGTTGGAATTTCATCTCCTCAGTGACCAAGAAGCACTGTGGCATAACAATACCAAAGGGATGTGCCAGACAAGAACAAAGTGATTGGAAATGATGGGTGGATGGGAATTCAGAGGTCTTCAAGGTGGGGGAGGCTGTATGTTATTGTGTATGTTCATGGAGGGAGGGAATCGAGTCATCATCTCAAAGAGGATGTTGCATCTCCACTGAGGGCAGAAGCCAAAACCATGAGCTGCACCGAAAGTAAAAGGAATTGGAGTCAGACATCCAGGAAGACTTCCCAGCAGTGCAACAGGTAGTAGAGGGAAGGGATGGAGACTGGTTCTCTGGAGAACCTGAGCAGGACCCAACCGGGTGATGCCTCAGCCAGGTGAACACTGAGGGTCCTGGGATGGCAGAGTGGGACTTAGAGCCCTGGAAAGGGCTCCTGCCTCGGCTGGGACCCCTTACCCCTCCCGCTCACCTGCAAGGCTTCCGAGCTCCCAAGGCATGCAGTCATCTCAGCAGGGAGGGGTGGCGGGAACTGAAGGTACACGGTCCTCCCAGACCCACCAATCCAGGTGTGTCCCTTTACCCCTCTCTCCCAAACCTCTGTGCTCAACTCAGCTCTGTGGTGACTTTTAGGGTACAGGCCAGGAGCAGGAGAAAATATCTTTGGAGGGTTCTACCAGCCAGTGGTTGCTGTGGTTAGAATGGAGAGAGGACCCGGGTGGCCTGGCAGTCCTGAGCATGTGGGAGGGAGACTTACTTGTCACTGTATAACTTTTGATGCCTTTTGAGTTCTCAACCATGTATATGTATTTCCTATTTGAAAAAAAATAAGATAATTAAAATCAGACAGAAGCAACGACAACAATAATAACAACAACAAGAATAGATCCAGGGAAGTGAGACTGCTACAGCACTGAGGGGCATTAAGGGGTCATGTGTCCAGACTGTCAGTGTCAACTCCCTCTCTTGGTCTTTAATGGCCCAGTCTCCCCCTCAACCTCTCCATGTTATGCGCAGGGCTGTGTGTATGCTACCACTCAACCTTCAGTGAGATAATTCTAAAGCTGCATGGCCTGAAATGTCATCTTTGTCCAGGGAAATCATCTCTTTATGCAGCTCTCCTCTGTCCCCCCACCCACCACGCCCCCGGTCTGGAGTCTGATCGTTTATCTCTCCCTTCCTGCCTTCCTCTTCTCCAGCACCCTCGACCACAAAAGTAGCTCTCCCCTGAAATCTGGCCCTGCCCCAATGAGACACATGACCTTGAGCAAGTCATTTAACCTTTGTGCGCCNCCACGCCCCCGGTCTGGAGTCTGATCGTTTATCTCTCCCTTCCTGCCTTCCTCTTCTCCAGCACCCTCGACCACAAAAGTAGCTCTCCCCTGAAATCTGGCCCTGCCCCAATGAGACACGTGACCTTGAGCAAGTCATTTAACCTTTGTGCGCCTCTGTTTCTTCATCTATAATTGAGGATCGTGACCTTCCTCCCAGGGCTCTTCATGAATCCTTTTGTACAACAAGCATATTTTCTGTGCCAGGCACTGCAGCCGGCACTGAGGATCACATGAGGCAATGTATGTGGACTTAGCGCAGAGACAGAGTAATTGCCATGGCTTCCTTCCTTGGATGGTGTTCTGGCCTGAGTGTTTCAACCCCCTCGACTAGCATGCCCTTGGAAGAATTCACTGTATACTCCCAACCTCTCAGCTTCCAGCACTGCTCCTGGGGTGAGGCTGACATCCTCCTCTGGATAAAGCATCAGCGGCTGCAAAAACAACCTCTTTTCCAGGCCTTTCCACTTGGAAGAGTCAGACACAACTTAGCAACTAAAGAAGTCCTGAGGGCATCCCTTTGCCCACAAGAAGGAGCAATGCTGAAATTAATCTATGGCCTTTAGACTGGAGCGTCAGGAATCTCTCTCTTGTCCTGTAGGGGCCCTGGCACTGGGAGTAGGGGCTCGAAAGGGGGTACTGAGAATCTGCCCCTGTCCCAGCTCTGTTCATTTCTCTCCTCTACTGAGCCCCAGGCCTCTTCAGGGGCCAGACTCAGAGANTGGATGGGTAGATGGGTGAGTGGTTGGGTAGCTGGATAGGTTGATGGATGGTAGATGGGTGGATGGATGGGGGGATCATTTACACTGATACACTGGAAACTCCTAGACATTCAGACGTCTAAACTACAACTGCTAAAATGACCAGCAATTCGTGGGCAGGAAAAGCCCTGGACGAGGAGTCAGGAGACCCACGTCCCATGCCACCACTCCATGGACTGAGCTTTGAGAACTTGGGAAGATCCCTTTCATTGTGAATGTGACTGTTTTCCTCCTCTGCTAAATGAGGTCTTATCCACTTGAGCCAACTTTTATAGCTTCCTCTCTAGCCACTTCCCCCCTACCTCCATCCTCCCAAGGACCCTGAACTGTGCCCACAGCATTCACAATCGAAAATGCACTTCAGGGAGGCAGAACTTCCACTTAACGATCAAATGAAGAGGTTGGCAAATCCTCTCTTCAAAAATCAATTATGAAACTGCACAAATTGACAAAAAAAACACAACAATAACCATTTTCCTTCCCTGGAAGTCATCCAAAAGCATGCAACCATCGGAGAAGCGTTTATGCTTGAAAACTGCTGAACTTCAGGTACAAACAGTGGAAGTCTACAGCATTCTGGCCCAGAGCTGCTCCCACACCACTGTCCCAGCTGGAGAGACTCAGAGATTCTCCAAGACAGGGCAGGTCATGAGGACCAGCAGCTGCAACGCCACAGGTGAAGGGAAATCACACAGCTTGGAACAGTGGGTGATGGCCATGCCCANTTCTGGCCCAGAGCTGCTCCCACACCACTGTCCCAGCTGGAGAGACTCAGAGATTCTCCAAGACAGGGCAGGTCATGAGGACCAGCAGCTGCAACGCCACAGGTGAAGGGAAATCACACAGCTTGGAACAGTGGGTGATGGCCATGCCCAGGAGCACTGTTCATGGAAATTAGTGTCTTGGAGATTGTGTAGAATGACCAAAGCTGTGTGCCTCTAAAAAGGACCCAAGGCAACCCCAGACTCCTGGCTGATCCTATGACCATGTGCGCACACAGGAAACATAGGAGGCCTGGTGGAAAGCAAAAGCCAGGCAGGCTATAAACGCCTGAATTTTGAGAGTGCCAGGTCCTTGACAGAGCGCAGAAGGCTTCCGAGCTCAAGGTGTTTCCGAATGACCTGTGATCAGGTACTGGCTGACCTCAAAGCTATGCAGAGACAGAGGGCCAAAAGCCAGACTTAAAAATAAAAGTTAGAAATAAAAAACAAAGGACCAGCATCAGAAACAGATTTAAACCAGGCATGTTTAAACAAATAAACAAAAAATAGCAATAATCATCTGGAGGAAATAAAAATCCAGGGTTGACACAATATACAACCNTATGCAGAGACAGAGGGCCAAAAGCCAGACTTAAAAATAAAAGTTAGAAATAAAAAACAAAGGACCAGCATCAGAAACAGATTTAAACCAGGCATGTTTAAACAAATAAACAAAAAATAGCAATAATCATCTGGAGGAAATAAAAATCCAGGGTTGACACAATATACAACCCAAAATGTCCAGTTTTCAACAACAAAATTATCAAGAAATGCAAAGAAACAGGAAAATATGACCAATATCAGAGTAGGTAGTCTTTAGAGGTCTCTAGAAATTGGTGGTAGTGAAAGATTTCAAAGTAGCTAATCAGAAGTATTAAAAGAAAGTATAACAATAATAAACCAACAAGTAAAGAGTCTCAATAAAGAGGAGGGATAATGTAAAAGAACCAATGGCAGATTTGAGATGGCAAATCAGTGAACTTGAAGATAGAGTAATAAAGACTATCAATACGAAGAACAGAAAAAATTAAAATATTGATGAAATATGAACAGAGCCTCAGAGACCCATAGAACAATATCAAGCACACAAACTTATGTATTATGTAAGTCTCAGTGGGGAGGAGAGAGAGAGAACAGGACTGAAAAAAACACTTGAGAAATAATGGGCAAAAGTTTTCAAAACTGATGAAAAAATGTTAAACACCCAAAGAACTCAAGAAACCCCAAGTAGGTTAAATACAGAAATGTGCACCTAGGCACATCTTAATCAACTGATTGAAAGACAAGGAGAAAAACGTGAAAGGAGAAAGGGAAAGCCAACTTGTTAGGTATTTGGGGAACAATATGATTCACAGGGGAAAAACCAGAGGACAGATGCTGTGGAATGACATATTCAAAATGCTAAACGAAAAATAAAATAAAAAAAAAAAAAACCTGCCACTAAGAATTCTATATCCAGCAAAACTATCCTCCAAAAAATGTAGNATATGATTCACAGGGGAAAAACCAGAGGACAGATGCTGTGGAATGACATATTCAAAATGCTAAACGAAAAATAAAAGAAAAAAAAAAAAAACCCTGCCACTAAGAATTCTATATCCAGCAAAACTATCCTCCAAAAAATGTAGATGAAATCAAGACAGACAGAGTGAGAATTCATGGCTAACAGACTTGTCTTACAAAAAATACTGAATGAAGTCCCTTAGGGTGAAAAGAAATGACACCAGATAGTAAAAGAAATCAATAAAAATCACCAGAAATGGTAAGCATGAAGGTTAATGTAAAATACCATACAAGTATTCTATTGAATTCTTTAGAAGACATTCATAATAATCGTGTCTTCTTATTGCTGGGTTTATAATACTAAAAATGTAATATATATGTGATACTCATAGCACAAAGAGGGGGAAATTGAAACTATATTAAAGTTTCCACATTTGATTGAAAATAAGTTAGTATTAACCTGAAGTAGATTGTGACAAATTAAAATATATTTTGCAGTCCCTAGAACAACCACAAAGAAAATAATTTAAAATATGTTTAAAGAAATTAAAATAGGACATTAAAAATATTTAACACAAAAGAGAACAGTAAAGGAAGAAGAGAAGAACTAGACAACGATGACAAAAGCCCACAGGAGAAGCAGAGAAAACAGCTAGATGACCAGTATAAGGACGTGTATGTAAATTACACCAAATGTGAATAGACTGAACATCCCAATCAAAAGGCAAGGACTGTCAGGCAAGATAAATACGCAAGATGCAACTATGCACTATCTACAAGAGCCAACATATTAGATTCAATGACACACATCAGTTGAAAATCAAAGGACGGAACAAAGAAATACCATAAAAACAATACCATACCTGTCAGAACGGTCATCAAAAAGTCTACAAATAACAAATACTGGAGAAGATGTGGAGAAACGGGAACCCCTGTGCACTGTTAGTGGGAACATAAGTTAGTGAAGCCACTTTGAAAAACAGCATGGAGTTTCTTCATAAAACTAAAAATAGAACTGTCATACGATTCAGCAATCCCATTCCTGAGTGAATATCCAGAAAAAAATGTAGGCATTTAAATTAGATATCACCACAGAGAGAAAGCCGTGGAAATCCCAAATATTTCAATACTGAACAACATATTTCTAATTAACTCATGGGTCAAAGAGACAATCACAAGAGAATTGGAAACTATTTTTAAATGGTTGAAAACCCCAACAATATATGAAAATTCACAGCATGCAGGTAAAGAAGTGTGTAAAAGGGAATGACTATGTTCGGAAAGAGAATAAAATGTCTTAAGTAACTTAAAGACTAGAAAAAGAAGATTAAGCAGAAGAAAGAAAAACAGGAAAGATTAGAAGTCAGTGAAATAAAAAACAGAAAAGCAATGGCGAAAATCAGTGAAACTAAAAGCTGGTTCTTTAAAAAGACAACAAAAATTGGCAGTCTTTTAGCTAGATGGACGAAGAAAAACAAAAGAGAAAAGATACACAAATTATCAAAATCAAGCATGAAAAGAGGGCATCATGGCCAATAACACAGAAAACAATTTCTAGAAATATACAAATCACCAACACTGGTTCCAGATGAAATATAAAATCGGGGCTCCCCAGGTGGTCCGGTGGTTCAGAACCTGCCTTCCAATGCTTGGGATGTGGGCGTGACCTCNGAGGGCATCATGGCCAATAACACAGAAAACAATTTCTAGAAATATACAAATCACCAACACTGGTTCCAGATGAAATATAAAATCGGGGCTCCCCAGGTGGTCCGGTGGTTCAGAACCTGCCTTCCAATGCTTGGGATGTGGGCGTGACCTCGAGTCAGGGAGCCAAGGGCGCACACACCACAGGGCAACTAAGCCTGCTCATGGCAACTAGACAGATGAATCGACATAGCCAAATAAACAAGGATGAAATATAAAATCTGAACAGATCTGCAACAAAGAAACTAAGTTAATAATCTTAAATCTTCCCACAAGAAAAGCCCAGACCACACAGCTTCACTGGCAAAGTCTACCGAATATTGCTACTTAAAGAAGAAATGTTATCAATCCTTCACAAACTCTTCAGAAAACAGAGGAGGAGGGAAGATTTTTTATCTGTCCCTTATTAAATTGATACCAAAACCCTAAATAAAATATCAGTTCAGTTCAGTTGCTCAGTCATGTCCGATTCTTTGCAACCCCATGGACTGTAGCATGCCAGGCTTCCCTGTCTATCACCAACTCCCAGAGCTTGCTCAAACTCATGTCCGTTGAGTTGGTGATGCCACCATCCAACCATCTCATCCTCTGTCTCCCCCTCTTCTCCTGCCTTAAATCTTTCCTGGCTTCAGGGTCTTTTCAAATGAATCAGCTCTTCCCATCAGGTGGCCAAAGTATTGGAGTTTCAGCCTCAGCATCAGTCCTTCTAAGGAATATTGAGGACTGGTTTCCTTTAAGATTGACTGGTTGTATCTCCTTGCTGTCAAAGGGACTCTCAAGAGCCTTCTCCAGCACCACAGTTCAAAAGTATCAGTTCTTCGGCACTCAGCTTTCTTTATGGTCCAACTCTCATATCTATACATGACTATTGGAAAAGCATAGCCTTGACTAGACAGATCTTTGTTGGCAAAGGAATGTCTCTTCTTTTTGATATGCTGTCTAAGTTAGTCATAGCTTTTCTTCCAAGGAGCAAGCGTCTTTTAATTTCAAAATATTAACAAACTGAATTCAGCAACATGTAAAAGGGATTCAACAACAGTACCCAGTGGAATTTATCCTAGGAATTCAAGGTTTGTTTACACCCACATATCAACTAATGTAATATACTATATCATGAGAACAAGGGAAGAATCACATGATTATCTCACAGAAAAAGCATTGTATAAACACAGTACCCACTGATGATTTTAAAAAAAAGAAAGAAAGGAAGAAAAAGCTCAAGAAACTAGAAATAAAGGTGAACTTCCTCAGCCTGAAAAAGGACATCTACAAAAGTCCATGGGTAATATCATATTTAATGATGAAAACAAACAAAGAAAAACTGAATGCTTTCCCCTCAAAGACCAGGAATAAGGCAAGGACGTATGTTTGTACCACTTTTATTCAATATTTGACCAGAGGTTATAGCTAGAGCAAAAAGACACACAATCAAAAGTATCCAGATTCAAAATGAAAACATTAAACCATGTTTATTCACAGATGATGTGATCCCTTATGAAGAAAATCCCCGGAGACCCATAAAAACACCAGTAGAACTAACAACCAAGATTAGAAGACTGCACAATACAAGATCAACATACAAAACTCAACTGTATTTCTATATACTAGGAACAAGCAATCCAAAAATGACATGAAGGAAACAATTCCATTTACAATTGCTTCAAAAAGAATAAAGTGCTTAGGAATAAGTTTAACCAAAGAACTGCAAGACCTGAAACACTGTAATCTGCCGAGAGGGAGAGGTTAAAGACGCTGTAAATAAATGGAGAAATATCCCATGTTCGTGGACTGGAAGACTCAATATTGCCAAGATGGCAATTCTTTACAAATTGATCAATAAATCCAATGTAATTCCTATAATATCTCATTAGGCTTTTTTTAATGGAAGTCTATACACTGATTCTAAATTTTATATAGAAATGCAAAAGACCTAGAATTGCCAAAATAATTTTTTAAAACAGCAAAGTTGGAAGACTTATTCTCCCTGATTTCTAACTTCCTGTTAAGCCTTAGTAATTAAGACACTGGGGCACTCACGGAAGGAAAAATGTATAGATCAATGGAACAGAATTCAGAGTCCAGAAATAAATCCAGCTGGGTAATAGATTTTTGGCAAAAGTGTGGAGAGAACTCAGTAGGGTATAAAATAACCTTGTATCCAGAATATATGAATTCTAAACCTTAAGAAGACCCCACCAAAAATAAAAAGCAATTCAAACATGGACAAAAGAACTGAATAAACATTTCACCAGAGGAGATACGTGAATGGATAATAAGCACATGAGAAGGCATTCAACATCATTAGTCATTAGAGAAATACAAATTAAAACTGCAGCGCTCTGCTTCTACACACCCACAAAAGTAACCATAATAAAGAAGACAGACGTGAATAAGATACACAGGCGTGAGCGCTGCAGACCGTGCTGCGGTGGAAATGTACACCAGGGTGGAAATGGCACAACCACTTTGGGAAAAAGAAGCTGACAAGTTTCTTAAAAAGTGATCGTGGACTTTGCACAACACATTCAATACCTCTGAGCCTTCTTCCCCTCATCTGTAAAATGGGGGTGACTATAAGGGTACCCACCTCTCAGGGGTGTGAGAGCAAGTTCACTCAAGGATCCACTCGAGAGAGGGATTTCCCTGGTGATCCAGTGGCTAAGATTCAGTGAGATCTATCTATCTATCTATCTCAGTGCGATCCCTGGTCAGGGAACTGGATCCCACATGATACAACTAAGACCTGAAAGCCACAGCCAAGGATCCTGCGTGCCACAACGGAAGTCTAGGACTTCAGTGCTGAGAGAGTCAGTTCCTAGGCAGGTTGATAGGAAGTCCAGGGGTCCCCCAGGAGAGAGGGATCTGGGGTTCTCAAGGAGGAGGAAAGGACAACCTTTTTTTTCCTCTACATTCCTTAGTCTTAGCCACATGACTAAGCCCAGAACTGATGATCCTTTCTTTCTGGACTGATGATTGATTACACAGCAAACAACTCAGTTTAAACTCTGTACTAGGGATTCTATATGGAGAAGGCAATGGCACCCCACTCCAGTACTCTTGCCTGGAAAATCCCATGGACAGAGGACCCTGGTAGGCTGCAGTCCATGGGGTCGCTAAGAGTCGGACACGACTGAGTGACTTCACTTTCACTTTTCACTTTCATGCACTGAAGAAGGAAATAGCAACCCACTCCAGGGTTCTTGTCTGGAGAATCCCAGGGATGGGGGAGCCTGGTGGGCTGCCGTCTCTGGGGTCGCACAGAGTTGGACACGAATGAAGTGCTTAACAGTAACAGGGAGTCTATAACAATAGTGTATCCTCTTTGAGGACAGTTTCTCTTTCCTGAAAACCTTCTGATTAATCCTATTATCTTAGAATGTAAATTATGGGAGTGGATCTGGTAGGATCTTTCTATTGTTAAATTCTAATCCTGTTATCCTAAAATGTAAATTGTGGGAGTGGGTCTGGTAAAATTTCCACCAGCTTGGGACATTCTTTTGATTTGTTGTAATAACTAGTTAAAAAGTATATAATTCCCTTGCCGAAGACTAGCGAGTAGGGCACTCTCAGCCCCCTTCCGATGTCTGTGTCAGAAGCTTTCTCTGCTCCTTTCACTGTAATAAAACTTCTCCCACACAAGAGCCCTGAGTGGTCAAGCCTGCTTTCTGGTCCTGCAGCTAAATCGTTTTCAGAGATCCCGAAACTGACACCATAATCCAAATCCGACTCTGTTCACCGTAAGCTATCAATGCCACAACTAAGACTCGGCAACTCCCAGAAAAATAAATAAAAAGAATACACCAGAGAGAAATAAAACATCCACCCATACCAAGACTATATGTGGACGTTCACAACAGCATCATTCATTACAGTCCCAGACTAGAAACAACATGAATGTCCACCAAATGAGCAGCAAATAAACAAAATATAGCCGACGCCTCCAAGGAAACGCTCTTTATCAATGAAAGGGAATGAGTGACTATCTGATGCGTGCCACACCACGGATGAACCTCCAAAACATCAAGCCAAGTGTGAGATAGCCAGACTCCAAACTGACATATTGTGCGATTCTATTTATTTCAAAACGTGCACACGAGGCCAATTCATAGAAACAGAAAGCAGACCCACGGTCGCCAGGGGATTGACTGCAGACGGGCGCTGGCTGGGCCCAGGACCAGACTGAGGGGGACTGTGCGAATCTAGACACGTGCTGAGCGTCACCGCATGGCACGCTTGACAGCAGTGGATCCCAGCGTTGTGTGAACTGTCCCTCCGTAGAGCTGCTTTTCGAGAAGAAAGAAAGGTGCTTCGGGCTTTCATCCTTCACCAGTTCAACCAGCATTTTTTGAGGGTTTCCTGGGTTCAGCCTCCTCTGGACGCTGGGCACTTGGGGTAAATTATAGTATACGTTTCCTCACCTCGGTTCTCAGCCCTCTATGATCCTCATCCCCAGTTTACAGATGGAAAGAGCGAGGCTCTGAGGGGGAGCCCTGTGCGCAGTAACCCAGCAACCGTCAGAGCCGAGGTCTGAACTCTCACCTCCGCAGCCCCTTCACCTCCACCTCAGGACCCCAGGCCCTCACTTCCCCCATTCCAGTCCTGCTCAGCACTGCAGAACCAGCGCGAAAGCCTGCACCCTGGGAGCTGGCCCCCACCCCTCCAGGAGACGACCCCCTCTTGCACCTCTGTGCCTCTGCTCACACCCCTTCGCCCTGCAGTGGCCTCCCCTGGCTGCCTCTCAGTTCCCCGGTTCCCCTCTGCCCTTCAGGGGCCTCATCTCGTGTACCCTCCTGTCCTGAGCTGCCTCCTTCCCCACCTTCATCTGCTTCCCCATCTTCTTGCACCCCACCACGAATTTAGGCTGGGATGGCTAATACCTTCCACTCAAGTGCTAGCTGAGACCCAATGGGAGCGGCTGCCTAGAGCTGCTGGGGGAGATCAAGGCTTCACAGGTCCCTGTGCCTGATCAGTTAGTGGTGTCTGCTCCGGGCGAGGGTGTGTGAATGACTGTTTAGCTCATTAGTCCTGGATTAGGAAGTTCAGCCTCCCAAGGACATTCAACTGCAGCAGGAGGATTTGCAGGTTGTACGTTCAAGGGTGGAATTTGTAGCATCTCTACAAGCAAAAGGGCTTCCCTGGGGGCTCAGATGGTAAAGCGTCTGCCTGCAATGTGGGAGACCCGGGTTCGATCCCTGGGTTGGGAAGATTTCCTGGAGAAGGAAATGGCAACCCACTCCAGTATTCTTGCCTGGAGAATCCCACGGATGGAGGAGCATGGTAGGCTACAGTCCATGGGGTTGCAAAGAGTCGGACACAACTGAGTGACTTCACTTCACTTCTACAAGTGGAAGCACTTCCCTGGCGGTTCATTGGTAAAGAATCTGCCTGCAATACAGGGAACGCAGGAGACTGGGGTTCAGTCACTGGGTCGGAAAGAGCCTCTTTACGAGGGCATGACAACCCACTCCAGTATTCCTGCCCAGAGAATCCCATGGATGGAGGAGCCTGGTGGGCTACACACTATGGGGTCACAAACAGTCGGATATGACTGAGTGACTTCACATTTGTTATGTTCATTCATGAGAAGGCAGAGGGAACTTTCCTAGAGCTGACCCCTCCACAGAACTACAAAGTAATGTCCAATCCCATACAGAGCTCAAGTCTGCGATGGAACCTTCCATCATCCTGCAGGACACCTGATTATCCAGGCCAAGTTGTGGGAGATTTTCCCGGCTTCCTTTTCAAACAGACGAGGTCAAGCCAGTTTGATAGAGAAAGGGTTACCAGGCTGTCTTGGCAAGCCAATTTCCATAGTCACGTGGGAATCCCAGGAGGTAAGTTTGCTAAGAGGTGACCGGCCGCATGATCGAAGCACATCTGCACGAAAAATACTTTAAAAGCCCTTCTCTTGATTTATACCCAAAAGAAAATATTGCCAAGGAGAATGAGTTTTCAACTCAAGTAGTACTTCTGCCTGATCTAACTAAATTAGCTCTTTTGAACAGGTGGTTTTGCTCTGATGCCTATAATAACAATAACAATAATGTGCATTTAGAGGGTGTTTTGTCCTCTCCAAAGCACAGATCTTTCACTATGTACCGTTCCCCTCATCCCGGATGATCAGCGGGGTGACAGGCGAGGGGGATGGAGGTCTGGGGGGCAGGCGCTAACAGAGACTGATCATGTTTAGCAAAATCAGCAAATTTCAAATATGGGAGGAAGCCACTGTCTGTGTGCTCAAAGAAGCCTGAAGATCAAGAGGCCAGAAACCAGCCTTCCCCTCTGCTACGGACTGAATTGTTTCCCCCTAAATTCAGCTGCTGAAGCCCTAACCACTAAAGTGATGGTATTTGGAGGTGGGGCCTTGGGGAGCGCCATGAGAGAGGGCCCCCCAGGATGGAATTAGTGTCCGTATAAGAAGAGAAAGACACTTGGGCCCTTCCTCTCTCCCTTGGCCACGTGAGGATGCTGTGAGAAGCTGGGACCTGCCAAGCCAAGAAGCCCCTCTCCCCCAGATACTGAAACTTCTAGGAATCTTAGACCTTGATCTTGGACTCCCCAGCTTCCAGAACTGTGAGAAATGAATGGCTGCTCTTCAAGCCGCCTACTCAGCGATGCCTTCAGGAGCATGAAACCTATGCTTAGTGGCTCATCATTAGTCCACAGCCCAGGACCCCCTTCAAAGACCCTCTACCATGACCAAGACAGGTGCCAGGGGCCAGCTCTGCCCCGAACACTACCCTAAATCACAGCCAGGACCATCTCTGAGTGAGTCCTACACACCAGCCCACCTACTAGCTCTTACACGGGTCACCTCCATCTTGGGTGACAAGCATCATCACTCATTTCCCAGATGAAGAAACTGAGGCTCCTGGAGGAACCTGTTCCGGCTCCCACTGCTGGCAAGTGGCAGGGCTGGGACTGAATCCCACCTGTCTGACTCCACAGACAGAGGTCTTCACCCAGGGTCTGGACCACCCTGGGGCAGCTCAGTCCCTGGGAAGAGGGGGCTGGGGCCGTCTCCACAAACAGTTCAACCTGTCCCACTGCTCTGGAGTGCGTCTCTCCCGCGGGACGCTCTCACTCACTCGCTAAGGACCAAGCTCTCTTCCTGTCTTACCCTTGACATTTTTCTTTATGTTGAGATTATTTTGATTGTGAGCGACAGCATCACAGCCAGAGCGCACAGCATGGGTGAAGGTACGGAGGTGTGATGCGGGCACAACAGGTTTAGGAAGCTGACTCATTCACTGCAGGGCCGCCAGCTGTGGGCAAGAGGCTGGAGAGGCAGCGTGACGAAGGGCTTCAGATGCTGTTCCCAGGTCTCGGGGGGTCCCGTGGGGTCCTGAGGCAGGGAGGGTGTCGCCCCACCTCCCATTGCTGCTCAGGAGCAGGAGGAGTTGATGGGTGACTCTGCACCCTCCCTAAATTCCTCGCTCAGCCCTCTCCTCCAAGAAGTGTCAGCACCTAGGCGATGCCAAGAGCAGCCGACTGAAGCCTGCCCAAAATCAGCAGCCACCCCAGCACCCAGGGACCCCAATCCTGGACTGACCATCCCTCCCCTGGGCTGCCAGGCTTTCTTACCCTCAGGCAGCCTCTCTCCCCACCCTCCTCACTCACTGCAGTGACACAGAATCCACAGGTAAATAAAACCCAGGCCAGGACACGCAAGGACCCTGGCTTTCATTACAGAAAACAAACAAGGGTCCAGAGTGCCACGGAGCTTACATGGCAGAGATTCCAAGGCTCCTTGGATGAATAATATATGAATAATCACATAACTTTGCACTTTTTAAATTCTTTAATCCTAGAGCTTTGCCAGCGAAGGTCCATCTAGGCAAAGCTCTGGCTTTTCCAATAGTGTGTATGGATGTGAGAGTTGGATCATAAAGAAAGTTGAGTGCTGAAGAATTGATGCTTTTGAACCGTGGTGTTGGAGAAGACTCTGGAGAGTCCCTTGAACTGCAA
>SJYV01024220.1:4281-16419 GCA_006410875.1 Neotragus pygmaeus | reverse complement strand
GCAACCCACTCCAGTATGCTTGCCTGGAGAATCCCATGGATGGAGGAGCCTGGTGGGCTACAGTCCATGGGGTCTCAGAGAGACATGTTTCAGTGACTAACACGACTGCTGCTGATACTTTGGAGGATTCCTCGGGTGTGTTATAGAATATCCCTCAACTGGGATTTTGCTCATATTGTAACCAGGGTTGTAGGATTTGCCGGAAAGATAGTCAGCTACAGTTTTCATCACAGGCCAGGAAGGATACATTCTATCAACATGATGCCACAGCTGCTGTTAAACGATCTCATCACCTGCTGAGAGAGTCTGTTCGCTTTCTCCCTGATGCTGGGAGAGATTGAAGGCAAACGGAGAAGGGAGTGGCAGAGGGTGAGACGGTTGGATGGCCTCACCGACTCAGTGGACGTGCGTCTGAGCAACCACCAGGAGATGGTGAAGGACAGGGAAGCCTGGTGTGCTGCGGTCCAAGAGGTCACAAAGAGGCAAACACAGCTAAGCAACCGAACAACTGTAAAGCCACTGTTTTTTGTTTCATAATATATTTGACGCAGAAAGATGCAAAGAACAAAGTTGCATTAGCTTTAATTGTGCCACTGTTANGGTCCAAGAGGTCACAAAGAGGCAAACACAGCTAAGCAACCGAACAACTGTAAAGCCACTGTTTTTTGTTTCATAATATATTTGACGCAGAAAGATGCAAAGAACAAAGTTGCATTAGCTTTAATTGTGCCACTGTTATCTATTGAATATATATGCTTTCAGGATTTGCTCTGGATCTGTATATCTCTGTATCTCTGTATATTTGAGTCCATCCAGAAGTTTAAACTTATTCTGTTAACTCATATACCCTACCTTTCATTTGCATCATTAGGTGTCCTGAAACACCTTCCTTTGAAATTCAACTCCTTTGCATAATATTTTAGCTGTTCTTCATTTGGGGTATTTAGCTTCAGGACTTTGAGGAACACACGATGAAATATTTGCCCTCATCAATGACTATTTGCTTAAGATGCCCTTTTTCAGATGGAATTGCTAGCTCAAAGGACATTCCGTTTGCCTAAAGCCTTTGCCATTTATTTCCTTCTGGAAAGTTTGTTAACAAATAACCTCTCGTCAGAAGTTGTCAAGTATGCTTATTTCCCCTGAATGACACCACTATTTATTGTTTAATATAGTGTATTAATTGGATATATTGATAAATATAGGAGAGAATTGCATATATTAAAATATTCTCTCTTGTGCGAGCGTGTGTGCTGAGTCGCTTCAGTCGTACCCAGCTTTTTGCAACCCCACGGACTGTAGCCCACCAGGCTCCTCTGTGCATGGAATTCTCCAGGCAAGAATACTGGAGTGAGTCGCCATTCCCTTCTCCAGGGGATCTTCCCTACCCAGGCATCGAACCCACGTCTCTTATGTCTCCTGCGTTGGCAGGCAGATTCTTTACCACTAGCGCCACTGGGGAAGCCCATTCTCTTTTATACTTATATATCCAATTAATATATATATTACGTATATTACTTCTTGTCCTTTTGCCTAAGATCAAGTGTAGTATGAGGGCTTCCCTAGTGGCTCAGTAGTAAAGAACCCGTCTGCCAACTCAGGACATGCAAGAGACGCAGGTTCAATCCCTGGGTTGGTAAGATGATGAGACATGTCGGGGGCATGCGATAAGAATCGCGACTGAAAAGATTGTCACGGAGCATGCAAGGCCGTCATTTCCCGTTTTCTTAACCAGCAGGTGTCCTTATGTTCATGCCGTGTCACTTTGAAAAATTGTCTCCTAGACCTCAAGCTGAAAGTCCTTCCACCATGGATGGATAAAACAGTGCATTTTTGTAAGCCGGGTGTGTTGATCAGAGGGATCATTTTTCCTTTATGGCTCCTGGCGACTCATGAACTTCCTTCTTTGTGTTTATTTTTAATGCAGGATACTGCACATGCTGTGGTGCTTTCTGAGCTATCTCAGCATGAACCAGCCGTAAGGACCAATATGTCCCCTCCTCCTTAAACCTTCCTCCCACGCCATCCTACCCCTCTAGGCTGTCACAGAGCATCGGGTTTGAGCGCCCTGAGTCATACAGCAAATTCCCGCTGGCTGTCTGTCTAAGATATGGTAATAAATATAGATATATTTCTGTACCACTGTCTCTATTCCCACACCCTCTCCTTCCCCCACTGTGCCCACAAGTCTGTTCTCTGTGTCTGTGGGTCCCTTACTACCCTGCAGGTGGGTTCATCAGCAACATCTTTATAAAGTCCCTATATATTGGGTTAATATGCGATATGTGTTTTTCTCCTTCCGACCTACTTCACTCTGTATAATAGAATTGCGGTTCACCCGTCTCAGTAAAATTGACTCAAATGTGTTCCTTTTCATGCCTAGGAAAATTCTCAGGGAAAAAAAAAGAATTTTCTCTATCTCTCTGTCTCCCCTTTCTTTTTTTAAATTCTCAGAAAAAGAAGAATTTTCCCTATGCTCTCTCTCTCCCCTTTCTTTGTTTAGAATCTTAGAGTTTTGGAATATGATCTAGTTACCTTGAAAAAAGACACAGAACAATTTACTGAATTCTCCTTCGAGATGATGACTTTCTCTTTAAACATTTTTAAATTGATTTAATTATGGATTGTTGGTTTCCGACTATTGAGAAAAGACAATCTCACCCTGGAAATTTGAGCTTTTTTTTCTTTTTTAACCTGAAATACGAATTTTGAACCAGCATCCCACATCCATTAACTGCCCCCTCAGTGAAGCACCTGAATAGCAAAAAATAAATTAACATTCATTAGTGCCAACAGCCCATATATTTTTTTTTTAAGGTAGCCTTTATTTTTCATTGAGCGCCCTTTTGAGATGCAATGCTTTAATATACTTTTTTTTTTTTTTAACAGATTCAACTTCTCCCATTTTTGCTGGCCGATGAAAACTTTAGGTGGCGCTGAGGTTGATGAGCAATTATGCCAACATCAGGTCAAGTGAGGGAGCGTTAAAGGGATGAGAACTGGGGGATGGAATCAGTTCAGTTCAGTTCAGTTCAGTTGCTCAGTCGTGTCCGACTCTTTGCAACTCGATGAATCACAGCACGCCAGGCTTCCCTGTCCATCACCAACTCCTGGAGTTCACCCAAACTCACATCCACTGAGTCAGTGATGCCATCTAGCCATGTCATCACCTTCTCCTCCTGCCCCCAATCCCTCTCAGCATCAGAATCTTTTCCAATGAGTCAACTCTTTCCATGAGGTGGCCAAAGTACTGGAGTCTCAGCTTCAGCATCATTCCTTCCAAAGAAATCCCAGGGCTGATCTCCTTCAGAATGGACTGGTTGGATCTCCTTGCAGTCCAAGGGACTCTAATAGTGAAACTTAATTCCTAGGACAGACGTCACCAGTAAAACGCTGTCCTCACGTGGAATGATAGATGTCAATGATACAGTTTCCTCATTGCTCAGATGAAANAAGAAATCCCAGGGCTGATCTCCTTCAGAATGGACTGGTTGGATCTCCTTGCAGTCCAAGGGACTCTAATAGTGAAACTTAATTCCTAGGACAGACGTCACCAGTAAAACGCTGTCCTCACGTGGAATGATAGATGTCAATGATACAGTTTCCTCATTGCTCAGATGAAAATGCATTATTCTCATCTCATAACTGAGAGTTCACAGAGATGAAAAGAATCAGCTTGTGGTTGCCATGAGGGATGGACGGCGTGGGAGTTTGGGACTAGCAGATGCCAACTACCCTGTACAGGATGGATCCACAACACAGTTCTAACAGAGCATGCAGAGAGCGATATTCAGGATCCTGTGATAAGCCATCAATGGAAAAGAATATAGAAAAGATTGCATATATGTCTGTAACAGACTCACTTTGCTATATAGCAGAAATTAACACAGCATTGCAAATCGATTGTGCTTGAATAAAATAAGCCTTTTTTAAAAGGCTTCAAATTTGCTTTCCATTAAAATCTCTCCCTCCCCCTCCAACACCTCAAACTTGGATGTTTCTGCGCCAACTCTTTAATATACTTGATGTAGGTGAGGAGTGGAGAATTACAAAATGCATTTGAATCACCTCTGTTTCCTCCTTACAAGTCCTGGTGATATTCACCCTTTCTTGGGGATATGGAGACATTGGCCAAAAAAAAAAAAAAATTGTCTTGGGTCTTCTAGGAACTAATATTGAGTCCTAATTTAATAACCACTTGTAGATCTAACTAAACCAGAAGTCTGAAATTAAACCTAAAATTTTTTATTGAAATTATAGACATTGAGAGCCAAAATGAGCCAAAGGTTATGAAACCAAGTGCTTTATATGACTAAGGTGACATTTTTATTTTCAAACTGAAACTGACAAGTGAATTAACCTCCTTAGTATATTTTAAAAATACATTTCTAACCTATTTTCAGTAATTTTAAAGGTGACCAATTATACTTTTAGCGCTGCTAATGCTAACACATATCATGATTAGAATTTGCATTTGAATAGATGGGGTATATCTTATGTCTGTTTTTATCTTTTGTAGTTTTTTGTTTTGCTTTATTTTGTTTGTTTGGAGAAAGTATTAATATGCAATTTGAATTTTGGTGCGTATGAAATTCTACTAATGCTCTTTGGGAATTTTTCTGCACTTTATTAAGGCACATTTAAGATCACTCGTTAAATAGCACAGTGGCTATATTCTGTAAGAATGAGTGGTTGTCTATACGTCAAAATTTGAACATGGACCATTAACTCGAACTTAATACTCTTCTTACACATATATAAAATTCTCTGCAGGATGTTTACAGAAACACAAGAGGTAAGATTTTACTTAATGGTGAAATTCTGGATTCTTCCCCCCCAGGGTCAGAAATATGACAGGGTTTTTTGCTGGTTGTATTTAACATTGTACTGGACATTTCAGCCTGGGCAGAATTAAGGCAGAAATTAAAATGAAGGCATATAGGCTATGAAAGAAAGAGGTAAAAGATGATTTTTTTTTCAGATGTCATGATCTCATATATAGAAAATCTTAAGGATATTAAACCAACATAAAAAACTCAATCGAATTTCTATACATTTGCAGCAAAAGATAAACTCAAGAAAGCAATTCCCATTTACTGGATCATCAAAAATAATGAAGTGCCTGGGAATGACTTACAATGGAAAATATATACCTTACAGCCTGAAAACTATGAAACGTTGGTGATGGAAGGCAAAGAAGACCCCAGTAGGTGGAAAGACATCTGTGTTCATTATTGAGAAGATTTCATGTTGTTGGCATAAATAATACNAATGAAGTGCCTGGGAATGACTTACAATGGAAAATATATACCTTACAGCCTGAAAACTATGAAACATTGGTGATGGAAGGCAAAGAAGACCCCAGTAGGTGGAAAGACATCTGTGTTCATTATTTAGAAGATTTCATGTTGTTGGCATAAATAATACTCACCAAAGTGATCTGCAGATTCATTGAAACCCCTGTCAAAATCCCAATGGCCCATTTCAGGAGTGGAAGGCTTGATTTTAAAATTCATCTGAAATTGTAAGGAGCCAGGATAGATAAAACATTCTTGAAAAAGAAGAGCAAAGCTGGAGGACTCCTGTGTCCATCAGTAGACAAATAGGTCAACAAGTGTGGTCTCTGCATGCGTGCTGAGTCGTTCAGTCGTGTCCGACTCTTTGCGACCCCAATGACTGTAGCCCACCAGGCTCCTCTGTGCATGGGATTCTCCAGGCAAGAATACTGGAGTGGGTTGCCATGCCCTCTGCCAGGGGATCTTCCCCACCCAGGAATCGAACCCACGTCTCTTACGTCTCCTGCATTAGCAGGCGGGTTCTTTACCGTTAGTGCCAGCTGGAAAGCCTGTGGTCTCTACATGCAGTGGAACGGTATTCAGCCATAAAAAGAAAGGAAGAATTACCTCACGCTCCTCTGGATGATTCTTCAGAACATTACGCTAAATGAAGAAGCTGGTCACCAAAGACCACATATGGTGGGATTCTATTGATAGGAAATGTCTAGAATATGGAAATCCATAGACACGTTCAGTGTGTTTGTGATTGCCTAGGGCTGGGGAGAAGGATAATGAGGAATTCCAGCCAAAGGTTATAGGTGTTCTTTGGAAGATGTTGAACATATTCTAAAATTTCTTGTGATGATTGAGCAATTCTTCTGATGTCCTAGCAATCATTGATTTGTTCTTGAAATGGGTGAACTGTGTGGCGTGTGGATTATATCTCAATAATTATATCTCAATGGGCTTCCCTTGTGGCTCAGCTAGTAAGAAATCTGCGTGCAATTCGGGAAACCTGGATTTGATCCCTGGGTTGGGAAGATCCCCTGGAGAAGGAAAAGGCCACCCACTCAAATATTCTGGCCTGGAAAATTCCATGGACTCTATTGTCAATGGGATCGCAAGAGTCGGACATGACTGAGTATAAATATCTCAGTAAAGATGTTATCAAAAAAAAACGTAATGGAAGTCAGAGTAGTTTGCCTCACTTTTTATAGTTGATTCCACTCTCAGTGTTTAATTTTTCCTCTTCTAGCATCAAGTTTCAGAGAAGGCAATGGCACCCCACTCCAGTACTCCTGCCTGGAAAATCCCATTGACAGAGGAGCCTGGTGGGCTGCAGTCCATGGGGTCACTGAGGGTTGGACACGACTGAGGGGCTTCACTTTTGCTTTTCACTTTCCTGCATTAGATAAGGACATGGCACCCCACTCCAGTGTTCTTGCCTGGAGAATCCCAGGGACGGGGGAGTCTGGTGGGCTGCTGTCTATGGGGTCGCACAGAGTCGAATACAACTAAAGTCACTTAGCAGCAGCAGCAGCAGCAGCAGCATGTTTATATCAAGCTGAGACAGAGGACAAATCTAGGAAACTTTAGCCTCTTTTACTTTTGGGGGGATAAGTGGAACAGCTGTTTTCCTGCTTGGATGTAGAGGGAAAATTTCCTGTTTGAGAGTATGGAGTTGCATCACATGATGAACTGATGATCTTANCACTGTATAATCATAAGGGATTTGATTTAGGTCATACCTGAATGGTCTCATGGTTTTCCCTACTTTCTTCTAGGTCCTTGTTAAACATTTCTTGCATCTTCTCAGTCCTTGTCTCTAGTCTGTTTATCTGTAACTCCATTTTCTTTTGAAGATTTTGGATCATCTTTACTATCATTATTGTGAATTCTTTGTCAGGTAGACTCCCTATCTCTTCCTCTTTTGTTTGGTTCGGTGGGCATTTATCATGTTCCCTTACCTGCTGAGCATTTCTCTGCCTTTTCATTTTGTTTAGATCGCTGTGTTTGGGGTGGCATATCTGTAGGCTGGAAGTTTGTGGTTCCTCTTTATTATGGAGCTTGCTCCCTGTGGGTGGGGTTGGACTAGTGGCTTGTCAAGGTTTCCTGGTTAGGGGAGTTTGCGTCTGTGTTCTGGTGGGTGGAGCTGAATCTCTTCTCTCTGAAGTGCAATGAAGTGGCCGATAGTGAGTTTTTGGGTGTCTGTGGGTTTGATATGGCTTTGGGCAGCCTGTATTTTCATGCTCAGGCTTGTGTTCCTGCATTGCTGGAGAATTAGCATGGTATGTCTTGCTCTGGAACTTGTTGGCTCTTATGTGGAGCTTGGTTTCATTGTAGGTAGGAAGGGTTTTGGATGAGCTCTTGTCTATTAATGTTCTCTGGAATTAGGCATTCTCTGGTGGTCTCAAGTTTTGGATTTAAGCCTCCTTCCTCTGGCTCTCGGTCTTATTCATACAGGAACCTAGGCTAATGGTGAAAAAATTCTCCACAATGAGGGACACCCAGAGAGGTTCACAGAGTTACCTGGAGAAGAGAAGAGGGAGGAGGGTGAAAGGAGGAGGAGAAGAGGGAGAGTCAAAAGGGGAGAGAGCAATCTAGCCAGTAATCAGTTCCCTAAGTGTTCTCCACAGCCTGGAACACCCAGAGAGGAAGGAGGAGATAGAGGTGACTGGGGGAGAAAACAGAAAGTCAAAAGGGGAGAGAGCAATCAAGCCAATAATCACACCCCTAAGTGAAAATAGATACTGAAAATTAAGATGCTTAAAGGTACAAAATTGATAACAAATATAAAAAAGCAAAGTTTAAAAATCTAGAGTAGAGGTTAGACTCTCAAAAATACAATAGTAGAAGTACAAAACAAAATCACAAAAACTATAAAAAATATATATNGATACTGAAAATTAAGATGCTTAAAGGTACAAAATTGATAACAAATATAAAAAAGCAAAGTTTAAAAATCTAGAGTAGAGGTTAGACTCTCAAAAATACAATAGTAGAAGTACAAAACAAAATCACAAAATCTATAAAAAATATATATGAAATTTTCTTTAAAAATAGGGTCTTTTTTGCAAGGTAATAGTAGGTTATAAAAATGAAAATAAAAGAATAAAGAACTTTAAAATATTTAAAAATGACAATACTAAAAATAGATCTAGGAATTTCTCTGGAGCTGTTGTGGGCTTTGTGGGGTCAGTTCAGTTTCAGATAGTTCTTGTTTCAGCTTATACTTCTTCTCAAGATCTATAGGCCTCTTCCAGTGCTTAGTCAATGTTAACTACGGGGTTTTAATCTGTCGCACCTGTCCCTCCCAGAGCTTTTCCTCTTTCGTTTATTTTGGCTTCCTCTGCTTGCAGATCTTTTCAATGTCTTAATTCCCACTCTGACGCACGGGGTTGAAGGTAGTCACTTATTTAGGCTCACTTGTTTAGTTGTGTTGTGGTGAGGGAGGAACACTGCAAACAGGTATCAGTGGCATGTGTGGGGAGTGCTTGCAGTATGGACTGCACCACCCCAGCTCAGGGTGGCGTGTGCTCTCTGGGTCTACACTGCTCAGGCTCCAGGTTGCTCTGCAGGGGTATTATCCAAAGTGGGCCCTGCATTTCGTGCACTTCCCAGGTGTAAGCTGCCGAGGTTCAGGTTCTGGGGTACTCTGCAAGGGCACAGACTTGGTTGGGCGTGCATTTTGTGCCCTTCCCAGGTCCGAGCAGCTCAGGTGTCCAGGTGCATGGCGAGCGCACTGTCCCAGGCGGGCCGTGTGTCTTCATCACCACCCTGGTCCTGGCCGTTGGTTTCCCGGGCGTGCCGTGTGTCTCCTCTAGGGAGCTAATCTCAGACTGCGACCCTCCTGGCAGATGTCAGCTGTCTAGGATCCCAGGAAGATGTGGTTAGCAACTGGGAGCCTGCTCACAGTTTGTTGGAGGATGGTCTCTGGGGCTGAGATTGTCCCTTCTGGCTCTGGCTGTCACACACCTGCCTCTGGTTGTGGGGAGGGGCCTGTACGCAGCCAGCTCTCCTGTGGTGTTGGCTCAATCCTTTGTTCTGTGAGNCTGGGAGCCTGCTCACAGTTTGTTGGAGGATGGTCTCTGGGGCTGAGATTGTCCCTTCTGGCTCTGGCTGTCACACACCTGCCTCTGGTTGTGGGGAGGGGCCTGTACGCAGCCAGCTCTCCTGTGGTGTTGGCTCAATCCTTTGTTCTGTGAGCGGGCCAAGCTGCGCCTTAGGTTAGAGCCTTTCGTGGGAAAGTTCTGTCTTTCTTCTCTCTCTCTGGCTATCCCACAGTTTGGGTTGCTATCTCAGGTTAGCTCCATCAGATCGGCCTCAGGGCGTTCAGGCCCTGTCCTTACCCTAAGCGTGCAGCCAGTGCCTCCCTGTCCAGCACAGACGTGAGCATCTGGGCTACTTCTCCACTGGGAGTTGTGGTTCGGCGTGTATTCTGTGGGTTGTTGTTGTTTTTTTCCCCCTCCCAGTTATGTTGCCCTCTGAGATTCCAAAACTCCCCACAGACCCGCTGGTTTCCTGCTGTGTGGAAACTTCTCCTCCTTTACGACTCTCTTCCCAGGACAGGTCTCGGTCCCTAAATCTTTTGTCTCTCTTTTTATCTTTTATATTTTGTCCTACCTCCTTTCAAAGAGAATAGGCTGCCTTTCTGGGTGCCTGGTGTCCTCCACCAGCGTTCAGAAGTTGTTTTGTGGAAGTTGCTCAGCATTCAAGTGATCTTTTGATGAATTTGTGGGGGAGAAAGTGGTCTCCCCATCCTGTTCCTCTGCCATCTTGGGACTACCCCTCTCAAGGCCTTTTATGGATACTTCCTTCTCTGCCCATCTCTTAAGGGACAGCCTTCCACAGGAGTCCATCCTTAACCTTATTTTTGACTCCTTGAACACCAAATACCACATATATGCTGAAGACCCACAAATCTATAAGCAGCTCAGACTTGTAACCTGAGTTCCTAGTGAATATAACTACATGGCTGCCCTAAAGGCATCCCAACTTCCATATGTCCAAAATGATTCCACCCCTTCCTCCCCTGCAAACTTGTCTCTTCCCATTGCTATCCACCATGCTTCTAAGCTAGAAATTTGGTGGCTTCCCTTGTAATTCAAACAGTTAATCAGTTCCTGTTAATCCCACTTCCTGATTAGCTCTGATACTGATATTTTGTATCAGCATTCCAAGGCCCTATTTTCAGATTTCTGTATCTTCAATTCTTACAACTCATTTACCTTTCTCCTTCTAGTTTATTTTCCTTGATACTAAAGAATGATCTTAAAATGCAGAGTTGATAATTTTATTCTGCTATTTAAAATCCCTCCAAGGGTCTCACATTAATTTTGGCAAAAATGCAAACATACTAGCATAATATAGTAAGTAGTCTCTTCTGGGTCTGCCTCTTCTCACTTCTTGCATTTCCATCTTTCAGTCCTTAGCTTAGAGTCTTTATTCATTCATGTCCCACCACTCAACTGCCTAGAGTTCTCAGAACCAACCATGTGCTTCTCTCTTACCTGTGTGCCTTTTGAATTTTCTCTTCCCTCTACTTGGGGCTGATACCTTTCCCCATCCCTGACCCCAACCTCCACACATACTTTTCTTCCTTGCCTGAGTGATTGCACCTTGTCCTTTAGAACTCCATCAGACCTCCTCTCATCTGGGAAACATTCCCTGATATCTTCCTTTCCCCAGGCTAGTCTTTATGCCTTTCTGACTTCCCTTGTTTTTTCATAGTATTCCATGCTTTTCTCTACCATAACAGTTATTTCCCTGTGTTGTAATAGCACATAAAGTATTCAGTAGCAGTTTATGAAATATACAAACAAGTGAAAACTCTGAAAATATATTTGAATTCACAGCCTAATGCATCATTATAGTAACCTTTTACCGTGTCCTCGTAGGTGAAGATGCTGGAAGCAGATCTGGTTTCAAAAATGCTACGGGCTGTTCTGCAGTCTCATAAGAATGGAATAGCATTATCCCGGCTCCAAGGAGAGTACAGATCCCTAACTGGAGACTGGATCCCTTTCAAGCAATTGGGCTATCCTACGCTAGAAGCCTATCTGAAAAGTGTGCCAGCAGTTGTCAGGATAGAGACTAGTAGGTCTGGAGAGGTAAGAAGGTAACTGTGTTTCAAAAGAGGCAAGCTAATTCTTAATTGCCTGTCTGGTACTTCCAGTCTCATAATTCGGATGGAAGTCAAAGTGAAAAGCACTAGCCAAGATTAGTGAAGAAGTGAAATGAAGTGAAAGACTCGTGTCCAACTCTTTGTGACCCCCATGGACTATACAGTCCATAGAATTCTCCAGGCCAGAATACTGGAGTGAGTAGCCTATCCCTTCTCCAGCAGATCTTCCCAACCCAGGAATTGAATCGGGATCTCCTCCGTTTCAGGCGAATTCTTTGCCAACTGAGCTATCAGGGAAGCCAAAGTTAGTAGTGACAGAGAATTGCATCCAAAGCACAGCATAGATTCTCATGTCTTTTGTTTTACCCTCAAATTCTTTGTTATAAAAATAGGATTTTAACCATATTAAGTTAAAAAATTTCAAGTTTACTCAGTCTTAGTATCCACACAAAATAACTGTATTAGAGACCTTAACTGCCTAACTATCATACCACTCATTATAGGCCTGCCACAGCTGTTTGGCCTAGGTCACTAGTGACCTCCTGATTACTGAATTCAATAGATACTGTAAAATTCTGATAATCTGACCTGACCCCTATCTGTTCCTACTGTCTTGATCCTAGTCAGTCCTCTACTTGATCATTCAGCACTTTTGGTTATTACAGGGCCTTCCCTACTGTTCTCCCTGTCTTTAGGCCCTTCTGTCCCTAGCTTGTTCTCACCTTTACTTTAGTGATA
>SJYV01024216.1:0-12337 GCA_006410875.1 Neotragus pygmaeus | reverse complement strand
TCCAGGTGCCGCCACTGATGATGATGCACACAGCCGCGTCCTCACTCGCTACTCTTTCTCTGATGTTGCTTTATTCTGGCCGCCCCGGGTCGCCCCTGCTGTGCGTGGGCCTCTGCAGCGGCGCTGAGCGCGGCGGGGAAGGCTCCTCTGGTGGCGGCTCCTCACGGCTGTGCACAGGCTCTGGGCCTGCAGGCCTGCAGCGTGAGCTCCGGAGTTGGGTGCACAGGCTTAGCTGCGCAGCTTCGGAGGTCTTCCTGGACCAGGTTTCGAACCCGTGTTCTCTGCACTAGCAGGCAGATTTTAACCACTGGGCCGCCAGGGAAGTCCATCCTGCAACTTTTAATCCTCAGGGTTCATGACACCCACAGGCCCCTCTGGACTCCCTTAAAAGGGAAAGCTGCTTTTAGAGTGAAGCAGTTTCATATCTAAACCTTCCTTCAAATCTAAACCTTCCTTCCTTCAAATCTAAACCTCAGTGGACATAAGATTTTGAAGGAAACACCCAAGTAATATATTGCAAACATCTTTATGTATCAAAGCACAGAGTTTGGTACCTACTTGAATAAAAGAAAAGAGAAAAGTACAGGAAAACCAATAAGAACCACAGAAAACGTAACCTCAAAATTATAAATATCCACAAGTGAGCTCTTTATGTAAGTTCATTTAAAGGAGTTAGAACTGGCTGATAGCAACAAATTTGACACAATAGTTGAAAGAAGTAGAGAGTTGCTGTTATTTTAGTTTGCAATAAATCTCAGAAGAAGACAGTTTCTAGCATGGACTCAACAGTTGCGCATTATCAGGGCCTTGCGTTGGTAATTTATATTAACCTCTTCCAAGGTGGTTGCTACAAATTAGCTCCTACAAACTCATTCAAGGCGGCAAGAAGGGAAAAATGCTGGGGAATGACATATCCAAGATATGACTCATGGATCTCTGCTTACAAAACTCCTGTTCAAAGCCAGGTTCATTCTTAACTGAAATAAAGAACATGGACATTTAATCAGACTCATACTATCCCAGTTGCCAAGAAACAAGAGTGAATTGGTTGTGGAATAGGTAACCAAGAACATCTTCAGCATTGTTGTGGTCTCATTATTTATAAAAACAGTGTCACAT
Organism: Neotragus pygmaeus; assembly: GCA_006410875.1. Classification (NCBI taxonomy): domain Eukaryota; kingdom Metazoa; phylum Chordata; class Mammalia; order Artiodactyla; family Bovidae; genus Neotragus; species Neotragus pygmaeus. The sequence continues at coordinate 11,218 of SJYV01024216.1, read as the reverse complement.
CCAAAGGTGATCCCTGTGGGGACAGAAATCATTTAGCAGCACTTATTAAAAGGTAGTTAAAGGCAGCTTCAACCTAAACTGTATCGGAAGCGACTCTCTACCTTCTTAGAGACGAATTTCGGAAAGGCCCATGACTTTAAAAGGAGTCATATTCCTATCTAAAACACTGAATTTGTCAATATGCGTTGTTTTCATTTACTTTTTTGAATAATATTATATAACTTCTGCATTTTCAAGGCAAAATTGATATACAAGAGGAAGAAAACATTTAAAGTGCCTCCAATTCCCTCTGAGCTTCCCTCGTGGCTCAGATGGTAAAGAATCCCCCCAACAATGCGGGAGACCTGAGTTCGATCCCTGGGTTGGGAAGATCCCCTGGAGGAGGGCACGGCAACCCGCTCCAGGATTCTGGTCTGGAGAATCCCCATGGAGAGAGGAGCCTGGTGGGCTGGAGCCCACAGGTCACCAAGAGTCAGACACGACTGAGCTCCAAGCACATAATTTCCTTCTGGCCCTATTTCCATCTATTAATTAATAATCCCACATCATCTTCAGTATATGGAATCCTGAAGTTCTAACATCATTACAATATATGACTATTTCTTTGCTACTGAAGCAACCAAACTGAAAACGTCTTTTGTAGCGATAGCATCATTCTTTACAAAGTTATTATCTATTTGGCAGCCCTTCATCCACCAGAATGAGAAATAAATACCCCCACTTTAAAAAAGTAAACACATTTTAGGCCATGTGTGTGTACCTGTGTGTGTCTCTGTGCAGGCGTAGACACACATTTATTTATAAAGGGGGGCAAAGACAGATTTTATAAAAGGCTAGGTCACTGCACTCAAGATCTGGGACTAAATTCTTACAATTTGCATTCCTACCATCACGGTAGAATCAAGAGAGTGAACATGTGGGCCTGGGGAAGAAAAGCCTGATGAATCCGCAGCTCGATAAAGGAGTGGGTAAAGCTCCAATATGTGCCCTCAGATTTGCAGGTGTGCACACTCAGATTTGCAGACAGGCAAGAGGGTTTGTTTTATCATACTTCATAAAGAATCCCCTAGCCATGAACTAAGTCCTAAGATATTTAGATAAGATGGAGTGTATACAGAGGGAGAGGAAGGAAAGAGGAGGCTTGATGTGGAAGAGAGGGCAGACTTGGAGGGGAAGCGCTGAAGAGCCCAGGCATGAAACAGCTTCTGAATCACAGCTAACGGCTGCTCACACAACACTCAAACACTACAGAAGAATTATACCAAATCCAAAACCTGCCAAAGGAGATTTAGCCACACAGTTCAGAAGTTATCCCCCATTGGGTAGCTGTCTATAATCTTGCAGCAAACCCCAGAAGTGTTCACGGTAGTTATTCCATATGCTAAGGGTAGCATAACATTTCAGAGCTGTCAGTTTTAATTTCAGCTTTATTAATTTTACCATAAGCCCACAGACGTATATTTCAGAAGGCATATATCACAAAGATCGTAAACTCCCACAAAGAAGCTGGTGATAGTTATAGGTTATGTCACAGGTTTGATGGGAATTAGATTCATCAGGAGACTAGTAACAGGTTTAATGTATATGTCAAAGCATGCATGAAGAAAATAGCCTGTCCACAAATTGACAGTTAGGACATGTCCAAGTGATTAAACACACTGTGCAGAGATGTTTTTTTTCTCATTAACAACGCATTGTGTTACAAAAATGTGAGCTTTAAAGCAAACCTAGGAGCTTGTGATGAGAGATTTACTTTTTTAAAGAAAACTATTTTTATTTCTAAAAGCACTGCTTGTTACCTCAATATTTCTCAGTAACTTGATTATTTTTGTGAACTGGAATCAAAATTGTTGTGGTGTATTAGCAAANTATGAGCTTTAAAGCAAACCTAGGAGCTTGTGATGAGAGATTTACTTTTTTAAAGAAAACTATTTTTATTTCTAAAAGCACTGCTTGTTACCTCAATATTTCTCAGTAACTTGATTATTTTTGTGAACTGGAATCAAAATTGTTGTGGTGTATTAGCAAACATTTTTCTATCACTGACTGGCTGATGTCTGTGGGCTTTAAAATATATATACTGAAACATATTGTGGTAAATTAAAATATTAAAATTGCTGCACATTCTTTGCCACTCATCCAACTGAAAGATAGAATCTGTTTCCCTCTCCTTGAATTTGCGGTAACTTTGGGACTTGTTCCATTCAGTAGAATGTGGGAAGAATCACTCTATTTAGCTTTCATGGGTGATGAGCCTTAAGATATCTTTAAACAGGCTCATCTGTGTGAAAGCAGTCATGAAAAATTATTAAATTGTTTATTAAAATTATTAAATCTCAAAGATGAGCCAGTGGCAATTGCTGGAGCCATTGATCACGGTGACATAACAATTGGGAACCTGAGCCCTCTCACCTTCGCCTCTTAGCACCTTCCCTCCATAAGCCAGCTACCATGTAACACGTCCTNTGGGTTGTCCCAGAATACCAGATTTGAATGCCCTGCTTCATGCTTCAAACTTGCACTGATCATCTATTTTACACATGGTAATATACATGTTTCAATGCTATTCTTTCATATTTTCCCACCCTCTAGCAGTCAGAAGCATTGCTGGATTTCAGGCAGGGTGGAGTTGTGATTTGCATTTTGAGGAAATTATGCTTGTGGAGTTGAGAAGGTTAAGAGTTCGGCATGAGTGAAAACAGGGAGCCCATTTTTACTAGGCTGTGTGGTACCCCAGGTAAGAGATGATGAGGACTGCCCTAGATGGTAATGATGTAAAGGAAAGAAACTTCTCTTACTTGCATAAGGTCACAAAGTGCGTGCATGCATGCTCAGTCACTTCAGTCATGTTCAACTCTTTTTGACTGCCAGGCTCCTCTGTGGGATTCTCCAGGCAAGAATACTGGAGTGGGTTGCCATGCACTCCTCCAGAGGATTTTCCCAACCCGAGGATCGAACCCAAGTCTCTCCTATTGTAGGCAGATTCTTTATCATCTATCTGTGCCACCAGAGAAGTCCAAGAATACTGGAGTGGGTAGACTATCCCTTCTCCAGGGGATCTTCCTGACCCAGGGATCAAACCAGGGTCTTCTGCATTGCAGATGGATTCTTTACCAACTGAGCTACCAGGGAAGCCCAAGTTCACAGAGTACTGTGCACTTTCTCCATACCATTTATCAATGTTTGTAATTGCCCATTTGTTTGTGTGACTATTGAGTAATATCTGCCCATACAATCTCTGATCTCTATGTTTAGTTTGATTCTCCATCCTACACTAGCTTTTAACTCAACACCTGGCATGTAGTAACTGCTCAAAAAATATTTATTGACTGAATGGATGAAAGCACATTCAAAATTAAAGCTGTCTTTTCACCACATATCAAAGTAACGAGAAACTTGTTAAACAATCCATGTGTGAAACAACTTTAGAATTTTAAAAGATATCTCAGAGTACCATAAAAACCTTAAAATGTATGGGAATTCTAGGGCTTATTGTGTTTTATTTTAATGTTTCTAAAAGATGATAGGCTGAGATAGTTCCACTTTGAGTAGCCCCCTAGCTTATGAGGCAATTTATTCTATTACCAAAGAACTGCACTTTGAAGTAATTCTTAGGATAAAACAAAAACCTATATTCTTTTCACTCTCATTATTAATCCTAGTTCTGAATTCTGGAACATCATAGGAAAATCTAGTCCTTTTATTATTTTAGGAATTCTTTAAGTATTTAAAGGTAGCTCTGTTGAGTCTACTCTTTCAAGGTTAAACAACCTCAGTTGCTGGTGGCTCAGCAGTAAAGAATCCACCTGTGATATAGGAGCCATCGGATATATGGTTTCAACCCCTGATTCTGAAAGATGCCCTAGAGGAGGGCATGGCAACCCCCCCCGCCCCAGCCTTCTTGCCTAGAGAATCCTATGAGCAGAGGAGCCTGGCGTGCTACTATCCATAGGGTCGCAAAGAGTTGGACGCAACTGAAACAACTGAGCAAGCATGCATGTACAGCATGTTTTCTAGACTTTTTATAATCCTAAATGCCTCCNCCCCGCCCCAGCCTTCTTGCCTAGAGAATCCTATGAGCAGAGGAGCCTGGCGTGCTACTATCCATAGGGTCGCAAAGAGTTGGACGCAACTGAAACAACTGAGCAAGCATGCATGTACAGCATGTTTTCTAGACTTTTTATAATCCTAAATGCCTCCTTTTGGAAGCACTCTAGTTTGAGACTGATCCTAAAATGCATGCCTTCACTTGCAGAGTGCTACATCATGTACCTCTGTATGTATGTAGTTTTTAAATTTATAAGGCTAAGAGTCAACACAATACTGCAATTGTGATATCACCAGCCCAGCATGTAGTGAGTTTACAGCTTTTTATGATCTGAACATTGTCTTTAAATTATTTTAAAAACTTAATTGACTGAGGAAAAGTCACATGCCTAAGTTGGGTTCTCCTCATTCAGATCTCATGCTTCTACCTACATGATTATTTCCCATTACATGTGAGCCTCAAGATTTTCATAGTAAAAATATTATCATCAAAAATATAAATGATCTACACTTACATTGATTAAAAAAACAATAATTATCAGCATGTTCTAATTTCCAAGCAGGATTCAAAACAATTATTTAAACTCAAATACTTTTTAATAAAAGGCTGGTTTTCACATAGAAGCATAGATATGTTGCACATGGAAGTCAAGTGCTCTTTGTATAAAATGTGGCTCATCCAAGGGATGCACATGTTTTCTAAAAGATAGTTCCAAACTGTGAAACTTTTCAATTTTAATTAGGATAATAATACTTACTACATTAATATGGCTATTTTCTCACATCTAATAAGTCTGTCAGTAAAAATCTAAAAATATATTTAGGCACATGAAACAAAATCATGTCCAATTATTAAGGGCAGCTATAATTTTAATGTTTGTTCAACCTAGATCAAATAATATTTTAGCCTTTATAGCTGATAAACTGAAGTCTAAATACTACAGGATTATGGAGTAAGTTATTAATTATGGAGTCTAGCTGAATCAAAATCCATTATAAGCTATAGTAGCTTTTATTAAATGTAATCATTGCTATAAATATTAACACTGTCATTATAATTATGATGGAAAATGTCAAGAAATTTCTGATTTTGAAATGTATTATTTTGCATCTTGTCTTATTGGATCTTCTAATAAGAGATAATATAGGACCTATAAGAATTCTTTAAAAGAAATTGATATGGATAGAAACAGAAACATTGAATGTGCATAAGAAAAATGTATATCATAATATATCAAAAACTAACAGCTATTTTACAATCAATAATTTTTACTATATGTAAGTAATATATTCTCTCAACAAGAAATTTGACATCTATGATATATATTATATAATTTAATAATTATTAATGATTAATATTGCATCTATATGCTATTTAATAATAGTATGCAATAATCACATACTGTATATAAACACACATACACACACACATATATATATTTTCATAAGTACATAGATTTTTAAACTGGATCACATTTAGATACAATAGTCTCCCCTTATTCTTGGGGAATAAGTGTCAAGACCCCCAGTGGATGCCTGAAACCACAGATAGTATTAAACCCTATGTATGCTACTTTTTCCCAGACACATATACGTATGATAAAGTTTAATTTATAAATTAGGCACAGTAAGAGATTAACAATATTAATGAAATAGAATAATTATAACAATATACTGTAATGAAAGTTATATGACTGTAGTCTCTCTCTCAAAATGCTGGGGGCACTCCACAGAAAGAGAGAGGCAGTGGAACTTCCCTCAGCAAAGCCGAGGGGTCCCGAGGAGAGGTGAGCCNGAGATTAACAATATTAATGAAATAGAATAATTATAACAATATACTGTAATGAAAGTTATATGACTGTAGTCTCTCTCTCAAAATGCTGGGGGCACTCCACAGAAAGAGAGAGGCAGTGGAACTTCCCTCAGCAAAGCCGAGGGGTCCCGAGGAGAGGTGAGCCTGCTGTCTGCCAACCCAGCTCCCCAGTGAGCGAGAGACAACCGACTCCACAGGGGTTCTGTCTGAGCAGTTCTGCTTTATTGCCGCAAGCTCCTGGCTTATAAAGGCAAGCGGGGTGGGGGTGGGGGGTGTTTTGCGAGGGACTTTCCATAGTTGCACCAATCAAGTTAAAGGTCAGATTACCACGTGCTTACATCATGACAGGGATCTATGGTGATCACCTGCTGTCCATGTGCACGGAAATCAAGAGAGCCAATCAAAAACTTTGAAAAACAACATAGACCATGCCCCCACTCCTTGCTGCAGGTGCCTTCTTAGCTTCCGACAGTAAAGCTAGCCCTTCTTTTTTAAGGTTTCCCATTTAGGGCCCCACATCAAAATACGTTATGGTAGTTTTTTTGTTTTTTTTTTTTAAGATCTATCTTTCATGTGAACCATTTTTTAAAATAATTTTTATTTATTTAATTTTGCTTGTGCTGAGTATTTGTTGCTGTGCCAGCTTTTCTCTAATTGCAGAGAGTGGGGGCTGCTCTTTGTTGCAGTGCACAGGCTTCTCATTGCGGTGGCTTCTCTTGTTGTGGAGCCTGGGCTCTAGTGCATGTGGGTGTCAGTAGTTGCAGTACGTGGGCCCAGTAGTTGCAGCACAACCCAGTAGGTATGATTTCTGGGCTCTAGAGCACAGTCGCAGTGGTTGTGGTTCATTGGGCTTTGTTGCTCCGCAGCATGTGGGCTCTTCCTGGACCTGTGATCAAACCTGTGTCTCCTACATTGGCAGGCTGATTCTTTACCTCTGAGCCACAAGGAAAGCCCCTTATGGTACAAATTTAATGCCTTTTATTATCTTTGCTAAGCACTTACCACACACTGTGGCTATAACTTGTGCAGTTTGAGATGCAACAACAAAACTAGTACAAATTTCTTTTTACTTCTCTGCAGTTTCATGGATAGAAGATTCCTTCTTACCATAGATTTTAGCAAACTCAGCAAGCTTCCTTTCCTTACTAAGTTGACAACTTTCACCTTTGCACTTAAAAGCTTATGGCTTCACTTATGGCTTCTCTCTGACACATCTGAACTGCCAGTGTCCCTACTCTTGCACTCTGGGACCATTGTTAAGTAAACCAACAGTTACTTGAACACAAGCACTGTGATACCAAGACTGTCCATCTGATGACCACGATGGCTGCTAAGTGATTTATAGACAGAATACACAGGACAAACAGGGTTCATGTCATGAGATTTCATCATGCTACTCAGGAAAACATGCAATGTAAAACATATGAATTGTTTATTTCTGGAAACCTCCATTTAATATTTTTCTGTGGGGTTGACTGCGGGTGACTGAAACCTCAGAAAGTGACACTGTGACTAAGAAGGAAATATTGTAATTGTACTTATTTATTTTTCTATAGGCTGAGCAGTTATCAGATTTTTAGTAAATAAATGCTAATTGTAACTAAGTTCAGATTCATATTCACAACAGATTCTTTTCACATAACAAGTTTGTTTGGTAGAGCAATTGTTAGTTTGTACAATAAATAAGTCTCAGCTCAAAAAATTAAAAGAAATAATAACATCTGGACAGTTACCTAAAAGCTGGACCAGATGGTCATTTCAGGTTTTATTCATTTGTATTAACCTTTNGATTCTTTTCACATAACAAGTTTGTTTGGTAGAGCAATTGTTAGTTTGTACAATAAATAAGTCTCAGCTCAAAAAATTAAAAGAAATAATAACATCTGGACAGTTACCTAAAAGCTGGACCAGATGGTCATTTCAGGTTTTATTCATTTGTATTAACCTTTATTTTTTATTGTAATTTCTATTAGTTGAATAAATTTCCTTTTATTGCAGATAAGAAGTATCCTATAAATAAATCAGAACCAGTCCAATGATCTTTGAACTTTTGCTTCAGTACTTAGGTACTATGAATTCTGAAAGACTATCATTCCTTCACACAATTTTACAATTTTTAGTCAATGCCAAATTTCTTCATAAAACTTTAAGTAGTTGTAATTTATATTTTCTAACATGTTGTAATTATTGATGCATTGTTTAAAAGTCTTGTTTCATTTTAAAATGTAACAAGTGGATTTTGCACAGCAAAGAAAATCACAAACAAAACAAAAAAACAACCCTCAGAATAGGAGAAAAGAGTTGCAGATGAAGCAACCAATAAGGAATTAATCTCCAAAATAAACTAACATCTCAAGCAACTCAATATAAAAAATAATAAATAAATAACCCAATCACAAAATGACTCCTCTGCAGTGGAATTCTACAGCCAAGAATATTGGAATGGATAGCCATTTCCTTCTCCAGGGGATCTTCTCAACCCGGGATTCAAACCTAGGTCTCCTGCATGGCAAGCAGATTCTTTCTCCCTGAGCTACCAGGGAAGCCCATTCAAAAATGGGGGAAGATCTAAATAGATATCTCTTCAAAGATGATGTAGAGATGGCCAACAAGCACATGAAAAGATGCTCAACATCCCTAATTATCAGAGAAATACAAATCAAAATTACAAAGAGGTATCACCTCACATCAGTCAGAATGGCCATCGTCCAAAAATCTACAAACAATAAATGCTGCAGAGGATGCGGAGAAGAAGGAACCCTCCTACACTGTGATTGGAATGTAAATAGGTACAGCCACTATGGGAAACAGTATGGAGGGTCATTCAAAAATTCAACAGAGAACTACCATATGCCCTAGCAATCCCACTCCTGAGTATATACTCAAAGAAAACCATAATTCAAAAATATACATGCACCCCAGTGTTCACTGCAACAGTATTTACAAAAGCCAGGATGTGAATGCAACCTGAATGTCCATCAACAGAGGAGTGGATAAAGAAGATGTGGTATATATATACCATGGAACACTACTCAGCCATAAAAAGGAACAAAATAAAACAATTTGCAGACACATGGGTGGACCTAGTGACTATCATGAAGAGTGAAGTGAGTCAGAAAGATAAAAACAAATACCATATAATATTGCTTTTATGTGCAATCTAGAAAAATAGTACAGATGAACTTATTTGCAAAGGAGAAACAGAGACACAGATGTAAAGAACACATAGGGATACGAACAGGAGATGGGGGATGGGATGAACTGGGAGATTGGGATTGACATATATGCACTACTACATGTAAAATAGATAACTAATGAGAACCTACTGTATAGCACAGGGAATGCTACTAAATGCTCTGTGGTGACCTAAATGGAAAGGAAATTCAAAAAAGAGGATAACNATGAACTGGGAGATTGGGATTGACATATATGCACTACTACATGTAAAATAGATAACTAATGAGAACCTACTGTATAGCACAGGGAATGCTACTAAATGCTCTGTGGTGACCTAAATGGAAAGGAAATTCAAAAAAGAGGATAACCAATTCACCTTGCTGAACAGCAGAAACTAACAACATTGTAAAGAAACTATATTATATTCCCATAAAAAATGAATAAAAAATAAGATGAAACAAGTGGAATCTGAATATCATAGCAACCGTATCCTTGCTATCATTCATATTTTAAAATACATAAACAATTTTCAACAGTCAGAAATTTAACATCATGAACTTTCTCTTGAACTCATATATCCATTCTAATCACCCAAACAACTTTATTAATATGTAATATTATTAAGTTTTGTCTTTTATAGATCCTCTGTCATAATTCTCAATAAGGAAATATTTATGTAAATTGAAACATAATTTTAAAAAATTTCTTGTGACTGCAAGGTTCTCAAGTCCTAAAAATTTCTTTTGGATTGAGTTAGAACTATTTGTAATACAAACTTGAATAATACAACTTGAATATATTACATGTTTTATGATAGTTACTATAAATAGAGAGCAAAATTTTATTAGAATGACTATCTTAATGAGATGAATGTAGTTTTATTCCCCAATTAATTTGCATATCTAGGGATGAATATTATTTATGGCTATAATAAGATAGAGTTCACTACTAGTTCTACTCTATTTGATCTATCATCAAATAGCAGTCAGTTAGTACTTTTGAATTTCATTGAAAGCAGGTTAGAAACTATGTGATTTGCAAATGAATTTGCTGCAGTTAATAGATTAGTTTACTTCACCAGGACAAATACCAAAATTTGTAATGGTCATTTGATTTAGTCCCTGGAGAAGGAAATGGCAACCCACTCCANTTTTATATTACCCTTTACTCCAAAATGAAAACCCATCTAGTATATATAATAGCACTTTTTGTTATTTGACCCTCACAATATGCAAATGAAGAAAACAGGGAAGGTATTGTTTTTTATTTCATAAATTAGACAAAGCTCAGAGAGATTAAATGCCTCATCTACTGCTGCAAAAAAAGCTTGTCTCTAAGACTTTTCCTCTGAGATCTAGCCCTTTATACAGCAATGCTTTTCATCTCAGTTTTACCAGGAAAAGCAAAAAGGCTTATCCCAGCCCGGAATTCAGCGGAGAGCCGTGTCTAAGAGCCGCAAAGTGCGGCCAGACGCTCTCAGTGCCCCTCTAAGGCCGTGTCTGCGCCGCCTCGGGCGCGTTCGGTTTTGTTGTGGGGCTGGAGTGTCATCCAGGTCAGCCCTCCCCTCTGCTTGGTGGTTGGCCTCCTACCTAATGCTGCCGACGGACACTGAGTCCCAGCAATGGATGAAGTCAGAAACTGTGGGGAAAGGCGTAGTGTTGGCTCCTATGTAATGGATTAAGCAGAAGCAAAATGCCGGCCGTAATTAAAAATATATCTTGGTCCTAGGCTGATATTTAGTATCTCGTCCATTAGCTTACTGGCTTGAGAGTTCATAGCCTTTGTGGTCACCCCATTTGAGGGTTCTAATTTGAGCATTGTGGTAAACTCCATTGTCAGCACTCATTGGGGCTATTAATAGTAAAATCTACAAAGTTCTATTGTGTTAGATTTTCTTGCTTTGGTGTATTCTTCCATGGGAGTAACAGAATCACTGCCTTTCTCATTAAAAATATTCTATGCTGATATTCCTTCAGCCAAACACATTATTAATTGCTCAACTAGCTTTAGCATTTTGGTCTTCTGTGACTAAAAGCCTGGTATTTTATTCTACAAATGAATATCACCTATAGATGCCAGGCATTTTGGTACAAGTTAAATAATGCACCTAGCAATAGAGAACCAACCTGGCAATGCAGGAGACACAAGAGACATGGGTTTCGATCCCTGGGTCAGGGAGTT
>SJYV01024211.1:8319-22836 GCA_006410875.1 Neotragus pygmaeus | reverse complement strand
TATATGAATGCAAAGGATTTCTGTGTATTAATTTTATATCCTGTGACTTTACTGTATTCATTGATTAGCACTGGTAATTTTCTGGTGGCATCTTTAAGAGTTTCTATATAAAGAATCATGTAATCTGCAAATAGTGAGTTTTATTTCTTCTTTTGCAATATGGATTCCTTTTATTTCTTTTTCTTTTCTGATTGTCATGGCTAGGACTTCCAAAACTATGGTCAATAATAGTGGTGAGAGTGGGCTCCCTTATTTTGTTCCTGGTTTTTAGAGGAAATGCTTTCTTTTTTTCACCATTGTGAATAATGTTTACTGTGGGTTTATCATATATGGCCTTTATTATGTTGAGATATATTCCTTCTATGCTTACTTTCTGGAGAGTTTTTTTTTTTAATCATAAATGGGTGTTGAATTTTGTCAAAAGCTTCCTCTGCATCTATTGAGTTGATCATATCTTTCAATTTGTTAATCTGGTATATCACACTGATTATTTGTGTATAATAAAGAATGCTTGCACCCCTGGGATAAAGCCCATTTGATCGTGATGTATGATCTTTTTAATGTGTTACTAGATTGTATTTGCTAAGATTTTGTTGAGGATTTTTATGTCTGTATTCATCAGTGATTGTTTTTGCTCAGTCATGTCTGACTCTTTGTGACCCCATGGACTGCAGCATGCCAGGCATCCCTGTCCTTCAGCGTCTCCCAGGGCTTGCTCAAACTCATGTCCATTGAGATGGTGATGCCATCCAACCATTGCATCCTCTGTCATCCCCTTCTCCTCCTGCCTTCAATCTCTCCCAGCATCTGGATCTTCTCCAAGAGTCAGATCTTTGCATCAGGTGGCCAGGTCCTGGAGCTTCAGCTTCAGCATCAGTTCTTGCAATGAATATTCAGGACTGATTTCCTTTAGGATTGATTGGTTTGATCTTGCAGTCCAAGGGACTCTCAAGAGTCTTCTCTAACACCACACTTCAAAAGCATCAGTTTTTCAGCACTCAGCCTTCTTTATGGTCCAAATCTTAGATCCATGCATGACTAATGAAAAAACCATAGCTTTGAATATATGGACTTCTGTTGACCAAGTAATGTCTCTTTTTATACATGTTATCTGTTTGTCATAGCTTTTCCATGGAGCAAGCGTCTTTTAATTTCATGGCTGCTGTCAACATCTGCACTGATTTTGGAACCCAAGAAAACAAAGTCTATAACTGTTTCCTTTGTTTCCCCTCTATTCTCCATGAAGTGATGGGNGGAGAAGGGGACGACCGAGGATGAGATGGCTGGATGGCATCACGGACTCGATGGATGTGAGTCTGGGTGAACTCCAGGTGTGGGTGATTTGCAGGGAGGCCTGGCGTGCTGCAATTCATGGGGTCGCAAAGAGTTGGACACGACTGAGCAACTGAACTGAACTGAAACTAAAATGGGGAAAACAGTGGAAACAGTGGCTGACTATTTTGGGGGGCTCCAAAATCACTGCAGATGGTCATTGCAACCATGAAATTAAAATATGCTTACTCCTTGAAAGGGAAGTCATGACCAACTTAGACAGCATATTAAAAAGCAGAGAAATTACTTTGCCAACAAATGTCTGTCTAGTCAAGGCTATGGTTTTTCCAATGGTCATGTATGGATGTGAGAGTTGGACTATAAAGCAAGCTGAGCACTGAAGAATTGATGCTTTTGAATTGTGGTGTTAGAGAAGACTCTTGAGAGTCCCTCGGACTGCAAGGATATTCAACCAGTCCTTCCTAAAGAAGATCAGTCCTGAGTGTTCGTTGGAAGGACTGGTGTTGAAACTGAAACTCCAATACTTTGGCCACATGATGTGAAGAGTTGACTCATTTGAAAAGACCCTGATTCTGGGAAAGATTGAGGGCAAAAGGAGAAGGGGATGACAGAGGATGAGATGTTTGGATGGCATCACCGAATCAATGGACACGAGTTTGGATAAACTCTGGGAGTTGGTGATGGGCAGGGAGGCCTGGAGTGCTGCAGTCCATGAGGTCACAAAGAGTTGGACATGTCTTAGTGACTGAACTGAACTGAACTGAAACTAAAATGGACTGGAGTGAGTGAATTTAACTGATATGACCATTATATCTACTATTGTGGGCAAGAATCCCCTAGAAGAAATGCAGTAAACATCATAGTCAACAAAAGAGTTCAAAATGCAGTTACTTGGATGCTATCTCAAAAATTATAGAATGATCTCTGTTTGTTTCCAAGGCAAGCCACCCAATATCACAGCTATCCAAGTCTATGCCCCAACCAGTAATGCTCAAGAAGCTGAAGGTGAATGGTTCTATAAAGACCTGCAAGACTTTCCAGAACTAACACCAGAAATAATGTCGTTTTCACTATAGAGGACTGGAATGAAAATGTAGAAAGTCAAGAAATACCTGGAGTAACAGCAAATTAGCTTTGTAGTACAAAATGAAGCAGGCCAAGGGTAACAGAGGTGTGAAAAGAGAACACACTGGTCATAGCAAACACCCTCTTCCAACAACACAAGAGATGAATCTATACACGGACATCACCAGATGGCAACACCAAAATCATATTGTATATATCCTTTGCAGCCAAAAATGGAGAAGCTCTATACAGTCAGTAAAAACAAGACTGAGAGCTGACTTTGGCTCAAATCATGAACTTCTTACTGAAAAGTTTAGACTTAAATAGAAGAAAGTAGGGAAAACCACTAGACCATTCAGATATAATCTAAATCAAATCCCTCATGATTATACAGTGGAAGTGACAAATAGACTAAAGGGATTTGATCTGAGAGACAAAGTGCTTGAGGAACTATAGACAGAGGTTCATGAAATTGTCCAGGAGGCAGGCATCAAGACCATTCTGAAAAAAAAAAATGCAAAAAGGCAAAATGGTTGTATGAGGAGGCCTTACAAATAGTTGAGAAAAGAAGAGAAGTTAAAGGCAAAGAAGAAAAGGAAAGATATACCCACTTGAATGCAAAGTTCCAAAGTACAAAGGAGTTATAAGAAAACATTCCTTAGTGCAAAGAAATTGAGGAAAACAACAGAATGGGAAAGTCTAGAGATTTCTTCAAGAAAATTAGAAATACCAAGAGAATATTTCATGTGAAAATGGGCACAATAAAGGACAGCAATACTGTTGACCTAACAGGAACAGAGGATATTAAGAAGAGGTGGCAAGAATACACAGATGAACTGTACAAAAAAAATTCATTACCTGAATAACCACAGTGGTATGATCCCTTTCCTAGAAGCAGACATCCTGAAATGTGAAATTCAGTGGGCATTAGGAGGCATCACTACAAACAAAGCTTGTGGAGGTGATAGAATTCCAATTGAGCTATTTCAAATTCTAAAAAATGATGTTGTGAAAGTGCTGCACTCAATAAGCCAGCAAATTTAGAAAACTTAGCAGTGGCCACAGGACTAGAAAAGGTCAGTTTTCATTCCAATCCCAAAGAAAGGCAATGCCAAAGAATGTTCAAACTACTGCACAATTGCACTCATCTCACACACTAGCAAAACAACGCTCAAAATTCTCCAAGCCAGGCTTCAACAACATGTGTGTGAACTTCCAGATATTCAAGCAGGATTTAGAGAAGGCAGAGGAACAAGAGGTAAATTGTCTACATCCATTGGATCATGGAAAAAGCAAAAGAGATCCATGAAAACATCTACTTCTGCTTTATTGACTTTGCTAAAGCCTTTAACTGTGTGGATCACAGAAACTTTGGAAAATTCTTAAAGAGATGGGAATATCAGACCACTTGACATGCCTCCTGAGAAATCTGTATGCAGGTCAAGAAACAAAAGTTAGAACTGGACATGGAAGAAAAGACTGGCTCCAAATCAGAAAAGGAGTGCATCATGGCTGTATATTGTTACCCTGCTTATTTAACTTATATGTAGAGTACATCGTGTGAAATGCCAGGCTGGGTGAAGCATAAGGTGGAATCAAGATTGCCATGAGAAATATAAATAACCTCAGATTTGCAGATGACACCACCTTTATGGCAGAAAGTGAAGAAGAATAAAGAGCCTCCTGATGAAAGTGAAAGAGGAGAGTAAAAAGTTGGCTTAAAACCAAACTTTCTGAAAACTAAGATCATGGCATCCATTCCAATCACTTCATGGCAAATAGATTGGGAAACAATGGAAACAGTGATAGATTTTTTTGGGAGGACTCCAAAATCACTGCAGATGGTGACTGGAGCCATGAAATTAAAAGACTTGTCCCTTGGAAGAAAAGCTATGACCAATCTAGACAGCATATTTAAAAGCTGAGACATTATTTTGCCGACAAATGTCCATCTAGTCAAAGTTATGGTTTTTCCGGTAGTAATGTATGGATTTGAGAATTTGACTATGAAGAAAGTTGGTTGCTGAAGAATTGATTCTTTTGAACTGTGGAGTTGGAGATGACTCTTGAGAGTCCCTTCTACTGCAAGGAGATTCAACCAGTCAATCCTAAAGGAAAACAATCCTGAGCATTCATTGGAAAGGACTGATGCTGTAGCTGAAGCTCCAATACTTTGGCCACCTGATGGGAAGAATTGACTTATTTAAAAAGACCCTGATGCTGGAAAAGATTGGAGGCAGAAGGAGAAAGGGACGACAGAGGATGCAATGGTCGGATGGCATCACTGACTCGATGGATATGAGTTTCCTTAAGCTCTGGGTGTTGGTGATGGACAGGGAAACCTGGCGTGCTGCAGTCCCTTAAGCTACAAAGAGTTGGACATGACTAAATGAATGAATTGAACTGAACTTCTGGCTCAAACACTCATAGCTCCATCTTCTTCTCCCATTTTGAAGGTGCCCCCCACTGCCTCCCTCTTCAACTTACCCTTCTGTTCTCTGTCCTTCATTGTCTGCCCTGAAAGAACTAAAGTTGCTCAGGTTCAGGCAGTATGTTTTGTTCTTTTTCCAACTGGTATGCACTGGCTACTATTACTTTACAGTCCAGGGAGTTTGTGTATCAGATGCTGAGTTAAAGCAAATAAGCTCCAAGGACCCTGTACCAGAAACAGATACAGATGGGGCCAGTAGAACTGTGATCAAATCTCTGCTCTCTCCATCCTGTGGGATGGATTTGTAATTTTTTAAAAAAACCTCTGAGCCTCAGATTAATTATTCTGTAAAGTGATACTAAATTCTTTGCTCACCTCATAGCAAAGATCAAAGTGGGGATAAGTATAAGTTGCTAAGGGTAATAAAATTTTATGACGAATGCTAATACTGATTCTATCATTTCTCTCCCCAACACCCATTCCTCCTGCAAACTAAAGACAGAGGCAAAGATCTATTGGCCAATGCATTTGGTTTCTAGTCAGTTGGTTGCAATCACATGTTTTCTCTACATTATCCACTAGTCCAGATGCCTGGGGACCAGGGCATAACCCTTCCCATCAGATAGGATGGTGGATCATCTAATGATCTTTTATGTTTAAATTAAGGAGAGCTACTTTTATTAATGTTTGCTGTGTTTAGATACTAAGTAATAATGTATGTATGCTCAGTCACTCAGTCATGTCTGGTGCTTTGTGACTCCATGGATTGTAGCCTGCCAGGCTCCTCTGTTCATGGAATTATCCAGGCAAGAATACTGGAGTGGGTTGTCATTTTCTCCCCCAGGAAACAGCATGTGAAAATAAGTGAAGATGACAAAAAAGGAACATCTGTTTCTGAAATTGAAACCATATAAATTTCAAGGGATTATTTATATATTTTCAGCTTGCTGATAGGTAGACT
Organism: Neotragus pygmaeus; assembly: GCA_006410875.1. NCBI lineage: Eukaryota > Metazoa > Chordata > Mammalia > Artiodactyla > Bovidae > Neotragus > Neotragus pygmaeus. Next base: position 17,086 of record SJYV01024211.1, on the reverse strand, counting down.
TTTTTCCTCTTGATATGTTTTGTAATTACACACATTGCATAGTTTCTGGAATTGCTAAAGTAAATAGTTTCTTGTTATGAATTCCTTGGGATTCATTTTAAAGACAGTCCTATTGAACTCACCCATTATTAATTTACATGCAAAATACCATTCTACAGGCATGCTATTATAATTTGGGGATAATTTCATGGATAATTGCTTCAGTGTTGCTAATTCTAGCATATCTACACAAAACAAAGGGCAAGAAGAGTGATTCTAAATAAGCTTGGAATATTTATTGAACCAGTGGAAATGACTTCTGATTTCAAACATCTTAGTTATGGATATGTTGTATTGTTATTTGAGATAAGGTGTTGTGGAAAGACAAACTTGGAATCAAACAGGTTTGGTGGAATCAGAGTTTTTCAGATGTCATTCAGTACTTACTTTGAGCCTTAGAATAATAATCTGTAAAATAGGGAACGTAAAACCAAGGGCTTAATGTTTTTAGTCACCATCCTAACTACTTTGTATATATATCCTCATTTAATATTCAGAACAATTGTATGTGGTCGGTGCTTATTTCACTTATAAAGGAAAGTGAGTTTTTTTTTTAAAGACCGTTGCCCCCTACTCTGGTTGGCTCAGCCTCAGTTGCCCCTTTACCAAGATCCTGTACTTCACCCTATAAGAGCAGCCATTCTTTAGGGCAGTCCTGAGGCCCTAGGACATGAGGTAAGAGTGTGGAGAATGATGCCCAGTTCCTGGTGAGCACACTTCTACGCTCTCCAACCCCACCCTTGTGTTCCCCTTCACACAGGGGTGTAGAGTTTGTAGAAGACATTGAGTAGAATCATCATGAAAAAATTAGTAAGTGATTCCTAGTCCTTGCAGACCCAGGGGAAGAGGGTAATCACCATTTATTGCTACCAGTCCTCACACTTGGGAGATTACTTGTACCGTAGGCATTCTGTATCACAGCCTGTAGGAGAAGCAGAGGGCCTGCACCCCATGCCTGAAGAAATGCCCTTCTGCAACTGCACTTGTGCAGTGTGCACTTGGCACTGGAATCTAAGATGTGAGGCTGTTATGACCATCTGTCCAAAACTGTGGAAGTTATCCCTACTCCAACAGTGCACCATCATCATCTTTCTCATGGTTTTATCTAAAAACAAACTTCTTGATAGAGTGAATTTGACCTCCTTTTCCCTTTATTTTCCTGGGCTAAAATGTCATTCTTGATAATGTGCTATTAAAAACAAGTTTTTATTCCTAATGGGTATTCTTTTCATAGAAAGTACTAACACAAACACATGTACACACACACACACACACGAACACAGAAAACCTCATTGCCTATGTCAAAAGCAAACTGAGTATTTAAAAACTGAATCTGAGCATAGCTGAAGAAAGAAGATGATATGGAGAAACATATTGTTCCCACAAAAGGTTGCTGTCTAGAGTGGAGAGAAGAAAGAAAGTGAAAGTGATAGTCTGACTGTTTGCAACCCCATGGACTATGCAGTCCATGGAATTCTCCAGGCCTTTTCCTTCTCCAGGGGATCTTCCCAACCCAGGGATTGAACCCAGGTCTCCCACATTGCAGGCAGATTCTTTAACAGCTGAGCCACAAGGGAAGCCCAAGAATACTAGAGTGGGTACCCTATCCCTTCTCCAGTGGATCTTCCTGACAGAGGAATCAAATCAGGGTCTTCTGCATTGCAGGCAGATTCTTTACCAACTAGGCTATCAGGGAAGTCCTTTGGAGAGAAGTTATTCATAACTGTTAGACTGGGTTGCAAATTATGTTTTGAGGATGACTTAAAAGATAATGGCAGAATGTATTTAACTCCAGGCAAGGGGCTATGGGTTACTAACCACATTAAATAAAGAAAAACAAAACAAAACAAAAAACAGCAACTCACTTGTATCCACATGGAAAGTAGCATTTTTGAAACTGAACAGGACTCTTCAAGGCCTTCCTAGAGACAGATACCTTAGGGTCCTCTGCCTTTTGTTTGTAGAGAAGATTTAACCTCATAGGCCTTCCCTGAATTCCAAGGAGCACATTTAATCAAAGAGGTGAGAAACAGCAGAAAGAATAAAGTAGTCAAGCAAGACAAAATAATAATAGTTTAGCCATAAAACAAAGTCAGAGAACTGTAGTTCCTTCTCAAGGGCTGTAGATAATATCTTGTACCATATACTTGAGTTGTTCTGCAGACACTAAAAGTCCCACCAGGTGTAAAAGGTTAACTGCATGATGATTGTGAGCTTGTAGACACCACATAGTCTGGAGTCTAGAGGATTAATAATGCTGACTCTTGTGACCTTACCTGGTTATTTCACCATCAACCAATCAGAGAACTGTGCATGAGCTGATCAGGCACCTGTAGCCCACGCCCCTAACTAACCTCAGATTTTTAAACTCTTCCTGAAAGCCACTGAGGAGTTTGGTCTTTTGTATCTATTCTTCTTTCTTGGTACCTTGAAATAATTGCTGCACTTTCCTTCACCACAACCTTGTGTCAGTAGATTGGTTTGCTGCAAGTCAGGTAAGTGAATCCAAGTTCAGTTAAGTAAAAATTTGAAGTAAACTATTTCTGCTGTGAGTAAGAATGAGTTTGTATCTTCACTACAGAGAAGATGAAAAGGCTTGTACTAGAAATCTTTTAGCTTTCATTGTTTTAAATTGTGACTTTAATTTTGATGGTCATCATATCATACCAAATATTTGGAACTAAGTGGGCTCATTACTTTCCTAAGCTGTAGATGTCCATTAAGAACTGTAGAGTTTAAATATCATACCAGGCCTTGATAATTAATCCTATAGCCATTATTCTTATAGCTCCAATAGAGAAGATCTATGTTTTCTGCCACTGGTAATCAGGAGAAATGTGGAAATACCATTGTATTTACACATATAATTCCATGAAAATGATAAATAAAGAAAAACTAGTGTTTAAACTAAGTGAAAGTGTTTAAAAAGGTGTTTTAGAAGAGGAAGTTTTGAGTGACAGTTGAGTAGTTCAAATATGTTTTAATTAAACAACTGAGATTCAGATGCACCTGATCTTGGTTAAGCTTGTAAATATTAGAATTTGACTATATTAGTAAAACTATGCTTATTAATGTAAATTATGTGCAGTTAAAACCCTATCTTTATTTTGTTTATATAAACACTTTTCCTACATTCACATGTCTCACAGTAATTATAGATACATTCAGATTTTGAAGTTGAATGCACTCTATCCTGCAAGTCATTTGGTAGTGATTCTCTCAAGATGTTCATTGTCAAATTGCTAAGTAAAACAAACAGTGATTTAGCACCCTCTAGGTTGACATCCTTTTAGCCTTCTGAGCAGCTTATTATACTGGGCTGCCAGAGATTTCACGTTGAAGCAGCTTCTAGTGAAACCTCTCACTTTCTGAGTTTACTTGAAATGTATAGGACTAGAATATGACAACTCTGGAGGAGGGCATGGCAACCCACTCCAGTATTCTTGCCTGGAGAATCCCCATAGACAGAGGAGCCTAGTGGGCTACAATCCATGGGGTCACAAAGAGTTGGACACGACTGAGCAACTAAGCACAGCACAGCACAGTAGATGCCAAACTTGGTCCAAGTAACAAATACTTCTTGGAGTGTGTTTGCAGAAATACTTCCACAAAATTGCTTTGATTCCAATCCTAAAATACTTCCTAATTTTCCTTCTTATCTTCACTCATGTTATAACACATCATGCCTCATCACATGTTGTTTGGGTACTTTAAAAGAACAAAGTGTTCCTGCTTCAGGTATTTATCCATACCTGGAGTTATTGTGGCAGATCCAGCTTGTGGTCTTCTCAACAGGTACCTCACTCCTGCCTCCTTGTTAACAGAATTCCACTTTTTAAGGTATTCGTCTTCTTCTGGTAAACCATGGAATATCCAGACTCAAAGAGTGTGTCTAATTTAATATAAGTCAACTGTACTGACCAGTCAGCCATTTAGGCATAAGAGTGGATGCAAACCTGGCCATGAGATACAAGAAGTCTACTTGGGGTTGTGTACTTAGTAAAGATTTTTTTCCCCTCCTACATAGAGAATTGAAAAATAGATTGTACTGCATGTTAGACAAAAGTATGCAAGGGCTGGAACTGTTGTAACCACTTTGCAACAATGAAGAATTATCACATAAGAACGATCTAGCATGTAGAATGAAAGGTTAAAAGATTTTGAGGAGACTTTTGAGTTGCCAATTAACTGATCATCAACTAAGGTTTCCTTTATATTAAAACCAAATAAATCATGATTTTCAATTGCTTGAAGCAGATGCATCCAAAATAATCATCTTTGCTAAAAGCAAACTACTTATTTTTACTTAATGATTGTGTTTAACACCCCTTGACTCCCCAGTGTCTGAGCAGAGGTCTGAATTCCTATATGTGGCCTTTGAAGTCCTCTGAGATCTAGTCCACTTCCCCTTTACTAGACTTTTTTTCTCATCTTCACTCCTTATACTCCTTACTCATAAAAATAGCCACAGAAAGACTACTTACAGAATCCTCAATTCACTATGTGTAATCCTGTTGAAATACCTTCATATAAGCCCTACTACCTTCCTAGAATATACTGCCTACTTTTGAATCATGTGTATTATTTCTAATCACTTTTGAGCTCAGCTTGGGTGTTGTCTCCTGAGGTATGATTCTCCAGCATCTTCTGCTTGGCTGGGTGGTCCCTGCTTTGTATTCTCCCAGCCTTGTGTTTATCCTCCAACCTTGAGTCACCTTCTATACTATTTACCGTCACTGATATCAGAATCTATCTTTAAGGTCATGGCCATGAAAATCAGAGACCAGCCTGGTTTATAGATTATTTCCAGGCCTTAATGAGTTCATAATGCTTAATGGGCATATGTAATGTGACAGTTTAGAAAATTGGTGTTTTATTACTGTATATGACATCAACACACTTTCAGATTGCAGCACTTTTTACAGTATCTAAGTGTCCAGTTTATCACCTTGTCAACTCATGCCCCTTAACAACTGTCAAGAGACCACATTCTTTGAGGTTCCTTAGCCCAGCTTTTCTTGGAATTTATATCTTCTTATCCCAAATCTCCTACAACCTCAAGAATAGAGACTGTAAAGCAAGAATTAGACTCTTCAATTCCTAGTTGCTGGTCTGGAGAATGTAAGGAAAATGTAGCACCTATTATGTGTTAGGCATTTACATGATTTCTGTTTTTATAAAACATAGACTCCCCAATGATACAAATATATGTGCCTTTGGAGGAATTTTAAAATGATATAGGCCATGATGCAATCATTTCAGCCAACTGGATAAGGAAATTCAGAGAAGATTTTAGAGAGGAAGTGAGATGGGAGCTGATCTTTGAAGGAAACATGGGTATGTCCAAGGCAGAAAGCCAGGTAATGGCATAAATGTCAAAAGAAACACTTGAAGTGAGGATGTGAATGTGATGGCTAAAATGTGAGCTGCAAGTGATTTGCTTTACTGGCCACAGTCCTGCTGCCCCAGGAGTTGTGATCCATGCCAAAAGCCACTTCCTCCCTCCCTACCTCTGCCAACCAAATTCGGTTGATATTAAAGTGAGTACACAGTCCAAGAGCCAGAACCTCTGATTTGTGCATAGACACACATTCTCTCTATTCTCTCATGAATAAGAATCAAGAGGTGCTAATGTTTATGACTCTAATTAACATAGAAAGCCTGGAAATACTAGGGGGCAGTTACAAGGTTAAGCTGGGGAGATGAACTGGCAGAGAAGAATGACGCAGACATATAGAGGAAAACAGAGGGAATAGTAACCTTAGCTCTCGAGAAGGGACCACCTATATTTGTTCCCTTCTTACTCAAATGTAAACAGACTCCCTCAAGATTAGTATGTGAGCTAGTATGTGAGTGGACTGGGGTTAGAATTCAAATCTTCCTGACTCCAAAGTCTATACTAGTGATATTACATGAAAATGAAAAAATAAAAAGACAGGAAATATACACAACAAAAGATGTTGCTTACTGATTCTTAAATGAATGCATAGAATCATGTAAGGAAATATAGGATTATTCCTAATCATAAAAGTGACTTTTAATATTTATAATAGCAATAGCTAAAATTTTTGGGGCAATTACTATGTGCCAAACACTGTTCTAAGTACTTTACATGGATTACCTCATTTTAGGGGGTTTTAAGGCATGCTGCATTCTAGAATTTATCTTTCCATAAATTACTTTTCAGGGAACTTGAACTGATTGGTAATGCACAGTAGTCCTNTTTGGGGCAATTACTATGTGCCAAACACTGTTCTAAGTACTTTACATGGATTACCTCATTTTAGGGGGTTTTAAGGCATGCTGCATTCTAGAATTTATCTTTCCATAAATTACTTTTCAGGGAACTTGAACTGATTGGTAATGCACAGTAGTCCTTTTTCAAAGTATTCTCTATTTAAGTGTGTTTGTTATATATGTGCTTCCAGTTCCAGATTTTTTTTTTTTTCATTCCAGTCTCAATACAAATAGGAAAAAAAAATCAGTAGAGAAGAGACTGACCAATCCAATAATAATTTAATTAGTTTTTAGTAAAATGATTAGTATACATGATCCTTTACATTTATAAAACTAATTTTTCAAAGTGTATTCACAATTATATCATTTCAATCTTATAAAACTCTGTGAGTTCAGGAGATCATAATATCATGTTAATAAGACCAGTCTTTGCACCTGGAATCCAGAGAGTGGATGGGGAAAGTAGCTGGTCTAAAGCCTGAGTAGGTAGAGAGCTCACTAAGGCAGAAAGCTGCCTTATTTTTCAGGTTCTAGCTACAGCTCTATGTCAGGAACTGTGTAGATGAAATGCTGTGATTTACCCCATAGCCAATCTGTGATTTGATGTTGATTTCTTTCTGATTTGGGTGGAGTTGTTCTGAGCCAGATAAAGATAACATCAATTTAATCTAATCCTTTTCACTATTTTTAAAACTTAGCCAGCCCATGTCAGACTAGGTGCCTTCCTGTGGTTATTAGGGTCTCTTATTTCCACTCTACCATGGGATATGTTGAAGGTGACATCAATAAAATGGCAGGAAAAAAGGTCTCAGCCCTTATGCCCCAACCAAAACAATAATTTAACAACTACCCATGAACAAAAATTGTATTGGGAGAGCTCTGGAGTAAAATTAACAAGCTGAAGCAACCAAGAAGAAGATGAAAAACTGATTGTGGCCACATAGAAAATCAAAGACGCATTTACCTGCATCACACAAACCTATAGGCTGGTACAGCTTGGCACCGAGAAGGACCCCTTGGTTTTGACTTTCCTTCATAAGACAAAAGGAAAGCAATAAGACCCAAGCAGACTTTGCCACTGAGAACCCGAGGAGCCTTTGCCACAAGTAAGGGCATTGGCAGCCTTTGCTGCTAAGGACTTCTGTAGTCTTGATTTATGCTGACACTACTTCAGCTGTTGAAGCTGCCTTGAGGCTTTGCTGTTGTGTTTCACTGGAGCCTTAGCCACTATTGTGGCCCCTTGGAGACATAGCTGCCACCACTGCCAATTGCCCAGAGCTGAAGTCACAGTCTTACATATCTATGCCCAGGCCACGAGTGCCCAATCATGTGTCCCTGGCAATGGTGCCTCACACATACCTGTGTGTATTTTCAGTCCTGGTATTATCATACACCCCACTCAGACAGCCCATAGGAGTGAAGGTCTATCCTCAATGAAGCCAGTCCTTAAAGTCTGAAAGAGGTTATACCTTCTTCAAATGTGCAGGCACCAATGCAAGATTATAAGAAACAAGAAAAATCAAGGTGACATGACATCAGAAAAGCAAAATAAAATTTAAGAAAACAATTTCCAAAGAAAGTGATAGCCACAAATTGCATGATAAAGTTAAAATAGTTGTTTTAAATAAATACAGTGAGTTACAGAACACAGACAATTTAACAAAATAAGAAAAACTTTACATGGACAAAACAAAAGTTTAATAGGGAGATAAGAATCATAAAATGAACCAAAGATAAATTCTAGACATGAAGAATACAATGAATAAAATGAAAAATACAATAGAGAGCTTTGATATAAGACTTCATCAGGCAGAAGAAATAATTAGCGAACTCAAAGACTAATCATTTGAAAACTACTCAAGCAACTCCTGCAGCTCAATTCCAGAAAAATAAATGACCCAATCAAAAAATGGGCCAAAGAACTAAATAGACATTTCTCCAAAGAAGACATACGGATGGCTAACAAACACATGAAAAGATGCTCAACGTCACTCATCATCAGAGAAATGCAAATCAAGATCACAATGAGGTATCATGTCACACCAGTCAGAATGGCTGAGATTCAAAAGTCTACAAGCAATAAATGCTAGAGAGGGTGTGGAGAAAAGGGAACTCTCTTACACTGTTGGTGGGAATGCAAACTAGTACAGCCACTATGGAGAACAGTGTGGAGATTCCTTAAAAAATTGCAAATAGAACTGCCTTATGACCCAGCAATCCCACTGCTGGGTATACACACCGAGGAAACCAGAATTGAAAGAGACACATGTACCCCAATGTTCATCGCAGCACTGTTTATAATAGCCAGGAAATGGAAACAACCTAGATGTCCATCAGCAGATGAATGGATAAGCAAGCGGTGGTACATAGACACAATGGAGTATTACTCAGCTATTAAAAAGAATACATTTGAATCAGTTCTAATGAGATGGATGAAACTGGAGTCTATCATACAGAGTGAAGTAAGCCAGAAAGAAAAACACCAATACAG
>SJYV01024209.1:11066-26729 GCA_006410875.1 Neotragus pygmaeus | reverse complement strand
GATGCCCCCCACCGCTTCTTCAGAGGAAGAGCTCCCTTGGCGGATGGTCTGGCCCATGCCTTCCTTCCACTTTCTGTGACCGTGACCAGGGTTTTGAGTTTCCACTGTCCTGAGATTGGGGTCACACATCGGTTTAATGCAGGGGAAGGCCCTGGTCACACTTAAGAAGACAGCCGATCACATCTATTTACGGTGGAAACAGTCATCTTGATTTATTGAAAAACTATTACAATTATTCCTCTGTTACACAGGTTTAAAATATTTTAAAATACCCTTTCCTGGGCATTACAGTGGAAATGTATGAACACGCCTGTTGGGTTTTCGGGAAATGTACAGTATGTCGCTTGACATTCTATCTTAAAGGGCCTAATGTCCTAGAATATTTACCATAGGTTTTCTTTTGACCATTTTCCTTTTCTCTTCATCAACATCTGTCCACTTATATAGATGAGAGGGAAAAAAAATAAAATTACACCAAAAGAATTTCTGCAAATATAAGAAGTAATTTTATTGCAATATATCATAGCTAAGTGGTCTGGGGAGAATGGGACATGTTTTGACTCAGTACAAATTACAACAGCTTTGAAGGGACCAAAGGAGGAAAGATTGACAGAATAAAAGGAGAACTTGGTGGGATGAGAAATCAAAATGGAATCACATGACCTAGACAAAACCCACAGGGCGCCCTGTGGCAACGACCCGATATGGCTTTTCTTTTGAAGAGATGAAGGATAGGGTCACTGGCAGACGCTGGCATCCTGGGTTCAGAAGAATCTCAAAGCCAGACTTTTCTTTGGCAAGAGCAAGACTCAATTTCCAGGGGATTCAGGGAATCCTCGTGGTGGTGGTGGTGGTGTTACTCCTGGGTTGCTCTGCTGCGGTTTCCTAAGCTGGAACCATGGTCCAACGGGGCGGGGTGGGCAGAGAACAGCACCAGGGCCGGGGCCTGTCACAACGCCTCCTGAGGGGGCTGCACGGGGCCCACGGGCCCGTCTCGCTTCTCCCATCTTGGCAGGAAAGGGCATTGCACAGGGCAGCTTTTCACAGTAAAGGAATCACCTCTCCTGCCAGCCCAGCAAGTCCTCGCCCTCGCTCGGTGAGGAGGACCAGTACCGGGCGGAGCCTGGCCGCCCGAGCACCCAAGCAGCTGAGGCCCTCGCCCAACACACGTGCAGACGGACCCAGGTTGCTTTCATGGGGATAAGGCACAGCTGGCGACCCCGGCGGGACTCACTGAGTTCATTGCACATTTGTCTGTCTGCCGAGGCCACACGGAGGGCAGCCCTGCTGAAGGCCACGTGCTGCCTCAACTCAGTTCTTGCAAAAAAAAAAAGCAGAAATTAGCACCACAAACATTCGGCAACTGAATACAATCTGCCATCGTTACACTGGATCACGCGGGAGGCGTCCGCCTACTGTGGGTGTGTCTTCCGATCCCAGACGCACAGCCTCAGAGTGAGTGGCACCCCGCCTGGAGAGGCGTCGCTGCTGTCTGGAGGAGGGCAGGGTGACCGGAGGGCAGGGGGCAGAAACCTAGATGGCGGCGGCGAGAGCCAGGAGGGAGAGAGATGGGGAACGAGGCCCGGCAGGCAGCCCCAGGGTCACCTTCAAGGAGATCTTAACACATAGCACCACAAAAGAGGAGTGTAAACATAAGCACCAATTTTCATTGAATTATCATCGACAGAAAATGTGGTTTCCCTGCCCTGGACATTCTCCCATCAGGCTCTGCAGGAAGAAACACGGGAAAAGGAAGCAATTAAAATTAATTTAAGCCTGCGTTTTCATCTAAGTGCATGTGGAGAAGACAGAGTATAAAATCCTTTTTTCTTTTTCTCCCCATTAAAAAAAAAAATCCAGAGCTAATCAAAGGCTTGTCTGAAAGGGGCACTGGCACCTGCTTTGCTAATGGTAGAGAGAACGCTGGCTGCCCTTGGCAAATTCCCAATTCATCACGCCTCCTGGAGAGGGCGGGGCTGTGGACTGCCTCCCAGCACACCCGCCCCGGCCGTTTTTCCAGCTCTCCCAGTGGGACCTCAGCGGGGTTCACAGGCATGACTGAAAGTCAGGGACATTGAACATGTATGACAATACAATACGAATATTTACTTAAAACTCACAAAAACGGAAGCACCTTTAATCCATCGCAAAGGCACACACAGGATGACATTTGGCCTGTGAGTGAATCTTGTTAAAAACGGAGGCTCTGGAGGGTGGGGTGACCTTTACAAGGCTGGCCTCGGAACAAGGTTTGAAGGTCAGGGGAAAATACACATCTTCAAGTTGATTTTTGTTTTTAAAGGCGTGATCTCCAAATCCGGCAGCCCTACCCCTCTCCGCGAAGCCCGTGCGGGCGGGGGGCAAGGCCCCTCCCAGGGAGGCCGGGTCGGGGCTGCAGGAAGCGCGGCTGCGGGGCGTCTAGGTCATGTGATTCGGCTCCAGGGTGGGGGCGCGGGCGCGGCTCTTTCCCTTTGCTCCCGTGCGGGGCCGGCGCGGTGGGAGGCGCGAGGGGCCCTCACGGTCCGGACGCCGCAGGCGGCGCGCTGAGGTCTCGAGGTTGCTCTTGGGGCCGGGCTCGCGGCTCCTAGCCCAGGAAGCAAGCCGGCCCCACTTCAAACCCGAATTTCTGTGACGCTTCACCGAAGTCGTTGAACATGATGTCGACGATGGGGATCTGCTCCACCTTGGGCGTGTCGATCTCCAGGACTGTTTTCTGATACCCTTTCTTCGTCTGCGGGGGGTGGGGAGAGCGGGATGCGTCAGCGAGCGCGGTCCCCGTCCGCCACGCCCACCCTCGCTTGGAAACCCACCCCCGCAGGATGACCGCAGTGGGAGCAGGACGTGGCGTAGCGAGGCTATGCTGAGGGCCCTCAGCCCATCAGGGCCCATTCTTCCATCCCCGCCAGCTGGGACCCCCCATTGAGCCACAGGGATCTGTCCCAGGGCCATCCAGCCAGGATGAGTCAGCCCTCCCCAGCTCCAACCGCCTGCCTCACTCCCGTAGGCATCTGGGTTCCCGCCCAGCACCACCCTGGCGGACCCACCTTCCGGGTGGGAGAGTGAACCCCAGGGGTACAGAGCTGCCCCCGGAGTGCTGGCTCCCCTCCCCCATCGGCCACGTCCCCCAGAACACAGGGGGTGAAGGTGCAAGTCCACGCTGGACGGAGAGCCACCCACACCCAACCCTGAGCACCGGACACCTGTCAGGGTGCACTGGCCCCGCCCCCGGCAACGCCCCAAAGATGAGGGTCCAGGATCATCGAGGCGCCGCCTGCCGGCCCCTTCTGGACCAGTGGTCTTTTCCGTCTTGNCGGAGAGCCACCCACACCCAACCCTGAGCACCGGACACCTGTCAGGGTGCACTGGCCCCGCCCCCGGCAACGCCCCAAAGATGAGGGTCCAGGATCATCGAGGCGCCGCCTGCCGGCCCCTTCTGGACCAGTGGTCTTTTCCGTCTTGCCTGAGAACAGGTGCGGCCTCAGATGGATCTGGTCCCAGGGAGGCTGTCCCTCCACCACCCAATCCCCCACGACGGGTGACTAGTCCAGGGAGAAGGCAGCACCTCCCCGGGGCCTTGACCCCCTCCAGCAGGTTGGCGTGGGCACGACCCTCTCAGGGAGGCCGTAACCATCACCTGGGTGACCATGAGGAGCCCCCAGAGCCCCATGTGGCCCTGGCAAGGGGGTCAGCGAGTCCAGCTGCTAGGAGGCGGCCTCCCCTCTCTGGGTGGCAGGCTGCAGGACGGCCCCAGCCCCTGACTTCCCGGTGGATCTCTCCTCGGGGGGAGCCCGCCCGGTTAGGACAGCCTCAGGAAGGAGCTTCACGTGTCAGCCGCTCAGCAACCCCAGGCATCTTCAGGGACTGACTGTGTGCGGCCCCAGACCCGATGGGGAGCCTTACCCCCCGGGTGACTGTGCTGGGGGGTCATTAGGTCACCGGGATGGGGCCTCATGAATGGGATTCGTGCCCTTTTAAGCAGCAGCTGGAATGCTAGCCCTTAACCCTGTGTGAGGACAAGGGGAGAGGGGGCGGCTGCGTGCAGCCCAGGGGAGGGCCCCTACCAGCCCGGACATGAGCCTCCAGCACTGCAAGGATGCCTGTGTGCTGCTGATAAGCCCCTGGTCAGCAGTGATCGACCAGCACCCCAAATAGACCAGGACAGATGCTGGGCCAGAGGCAGCCCACTAAACTACCCTCACATTCATCACCCTCCGAAACTCAACCAGGTGACGAATACCCGCTATTTTAGGTGCTAAACCTGGAGGGTAACTTGCTGCAAGCAATGGGTGACGACCATACTCGCTGCAGCTCAGCTTTCTCCACTGGAGGACGGGTACCTGTGATCCATGGACATGGAGAGGGTGGGCGGAGCCTCATGGAACAGGGCTCCCGGCCCGGCCTCCACGAAGGCGCCTTTGGACTGAGCCTGGGAGCGACCTGCTCTGAGTTTCCTTCAGAATCTCCACACCCGCAGACTCGCCTCCCCTCAGCCCTGCCTTCACAGGAAGGGAGCGCCCTCAGCGGGCCAGGCTGCGACTGCTTTAACGCCAGGATCAACGCTTCAGCGTCAAGTGTCCTCCCGGGAGCTTGTCAGTGCCGCTGGCTTCAGCCCATCCTGGAGACAGAATTCAGGAGGCCGAGAGCGGGATGCGGCCTCTGCATGGTTCAGATGTATCCTGGGCAATTCTGACACGCGTGGGTCACAGTCATCCTCGGAGCAACACCGTCTAAAGGACCTGTCCAGGCCCAGGAGCTCTAGGGCACAGATGCTGTGGGCTTCCAGCAAACGGGCCGAGGCCCGGCCTGGGGGGAGCGGCCAGCCCTCCACTGCCAGGGAAGGGGCTAAGGACCACCGCAGCCTTGTGGGTGCTGGGAGGGACTGGGGGGCAGCGGGGCTGGACTCAGGGCCCCCAGGGGGGATGCCATCCTCGCCTCTTCAGGCGGGGAGCGCCGGGAGGAAGCTGAACCCTTTCCTTCCCTTGGCCAGTCCAGCGAGCGCGGTTCAGAGTCCACCCCTCCCTCCGCCCCAGCTCAGACCCTGGTCCGACCACCACGCAGCATGGCCTCTGAGGGGCCTCCGCTGTCATGGGGAGCTGGGCAGCCCAGCTTGCCTCTCCTCCGCAAAGCGGCCTTGGCAGCACCAGCGCCCGCCTCCTCCTCCTACCAGGGACGGCAGCATGTGCCAAGCTGGCAGGTGCTTCCTCCTGGACGGACGGGGCCCCAGCGCTGCAGTTATCAGAGCAGAGGGGTCTCCGTGAGGCACAAACAACCATCATGGGCTGGCAGTGGCCCCCGGGGTGCGCGGAGCTGCATAAACCCCCGGATTTATGTGGCGGGGCTCCTAGGGCCTCCTGGCCAGTGATTCGAGTTTCTGCACTCAGGGGCCCGCCCAGCAGGTTGCACAGCCACACCACGCCAGAGTCCAAATCCCAGTGTCTTCGGTCCTTACCACAACATGGACCGAGCGGGCCTCCAGGGAGGCAGGCCTCTCTTCCCCAAGCCTGCGTTCCTCAAGCCTCTGGCACGAGTGCCTGTGAGGGGTGTGACCTTTCAGGTCGTGGCTGCACTTCCGGCGGGCGGTGGCGTGGCGCGGGGTGAGCAGGGCACGGCTGCTGCAGGCCGTCCTCAGAAGCGCCAGGCGCCCCAGCTCCGTGCTCCGCCCGGCCTGGGCCTCCCCGCGTCCCCTCCTGCCTGCCCGCTGAGCCCGTTTTCCCCATCAGCTGGGTTACTCTCTTTAGACACGATCTCTCCACCTTCTCAAAGACAGACTCTTTCCAGGAGTAAAAACGTCCAGTGCCGAATGCAGATATTCCCACAATGCCAAGCCTTGCTTCCGCGTCGGAGGTGCCCGGAGGACCGGCTCGGAGCGTGGCAATGCTTGCCAGGGTTCCTGGAGTAACAGCAGCCAGCCCAGTCCGTTTCTCTCGAGGAGCAGCTCAGGGCCTGGGTCTCACGTGGGCCTGGGGTCAGGGTGCCTGGGCGGCAGGACTGGCTTCGGTGGGTGGAGACAAGGAGCCGGATCCTTCTGACCTCCGTGACTTGGAACCTGCGACTGTCCATCCTGAAGAACGGTGGCCCTCTGCCGGGCACTCTTGTCCCCAGAGGTGCGTGTGGCAACGCCACCTGCCCCTTCACCCCAGATTCGTTTTCCCGGCATCCTTTCAGGGAACGGCCCCTCTTCTGGAAAATCAGTCTCTGCCCTTTACCAGGTGATGCGTATGGGCCAGCCAGTGTTTCCTTTTCTGCCAGGGGAGCCAGGGAGCTCAGCCCCGTTGCAGGCTCTGCCCCAGGGCTGACCCTCCTCCCCAAGTCCTCATTTCTCTTCCACCTCCACCTGACTGCCTCATGCTTGGGAGCCCAAGCTGCCCCCAAAATAGGAAGGGCAATGATTCTAGGCTCACGGCGGCTCAGCGCTCCTCCGGCACATTCCTCCTGGAGCATCCCCGTGAATCAGTGCTATTCTTGTCTTCTTTTGTAGGAGGCAGACACGAGACTCATGACCTCTGGAAGCAGTTTGGGGTTTGCGTCAGGAACGTGAGCAGATGCTGGACGACCAGGACTTCCGGAGCTCTGGGTCCTTTTCCCCGGGGTACCCTGCATCCCCTGACCTCAGGGAGGGACCCGCTCTGCACAGGCCACGGTCAGGTCCGAAGGACTGATCCACATCAGGGCCAGGGGCCAGGGCATCTGGGGGCGGGGAGGCTGTCCCGTGGGGCACCCTGGCCCCATGCCTACCCTGCACACACTCACCTCTAATCCTCAAGGAACCCTGGGGGTTATAACTAGATCATTTTTTAGGAAGGACTGGAGCTCCAGGGCCGAAAGGCCCAGGCCAGTCCCAGCAGAGCAGCCAGGGGAGGAGGCAAGATGCGAGTCTGGTTCCACCCGAGTCCTGCTCTTGGCGCCAGGCTGGCCAGGTGGCCAGACCACCTCGACGGGCCTTAGGGAGAACCCTCAGATCCCACACGCCTGACAGCATGGGATGCGGATGCACAGGCAGGAGCACTGGCTGCTCGAAAGCACGCAGAGGCAGCCTGGTGCCCGGGAGGCCTGCCCCCTGCTGGGGATGCTTGTGACCAGCTCTGACACACGCCCTGGCCGCTCTGTTCAACAGGAAGGCTGGAGCCAAGTGTAAAACCTCCAGAACCAAGAAGAACCAGAAGGGACTGCAGATGGTTTACCCCATGTGGAAATCCATGGGAAGGGCCCCGACCGGGACTGGGTCCTGGGATGGAGGGAAGGGCTTCCCGACCGTAAGATGGGAGGCTGGCGCCTTCCAGAGGAGGGCGTCCATAGAGGCCGGCACCACGCAGTGGGCCCTGGACACCGCGCAGGCAGAGCCTACACTAGCCAAGTCCCCCGAGGGAGCCCGGCTGGGCAGGGGCCTCGGGCAGGGTCTCTGGAAGCAGGTGGTGAGAGGTCAGGGGTCGGATGTCAGAGGCGGCAGTACAGACCAGCAGGACAGTGATTCCTGGTGATCCCCTGACCTCCGGCCTCGGACAGGCCACACGGGAGACCCATCTGAGGGTTTTACCAGGACTGGGCCCCATGCACAGCCATGCTAAACATCTCCCAGGATCCCAGGACAGAAGGACCCAGCTCAATTCTAGGGGCTGACCCTCACTCTGGGGGGCACATGTAGGGGTGCCGGGGGGCAAGCACAAGGGCCAAGGAGGGAAGGCAGCCCAGGTCTGGCCGGCCTCTCGGGCCTGAGCAGAGCATCCTTCCTAGAGGGCAGCACGGGGTCCAGGGGGCGGACCCAGTGTGGGCCGGGGATGTCACAAGTGGGCAGTTTCACTGCCTGCTGTCTGCAGACATCTCCCAGGCCTCAGCTCCGGCCATTCCCCCAAAGAGGAGGCGTCTCAACTTCCAAATCGGACCAAGAGCACTTCACGGCACCCCAGGCTCTTGGTCAGGGACCCAGGCTCGGCCTCTCCAGCCCCAGCTGGGAAGGCCCGGCTGTGGGCTACAGAATTCCACGTCCACCAGCCACGGCCAGCCCTCACTGCACCCAGCGCCCAGCACACGGCAGGTGCCCAGGAAATTCGTGTCGAGCAAACGACCGCACCGCACGAGAGGCGTCCGGCCCAGCCCGCCCCAGCGCAGACACTCACGGCGCAGCCGTCCACCAGGGCGCGGATGTAGGGGCTGTTGTCGTAAGACATCTCCTCGTCGTTGGAGCCCAGGAAGCGCATGGCCTTGTCATAGCTGCCCGTGGCGGCGTCCTGCCAGGCCACCGACTGGTAGCAGTTGTAGGTGATGTTCTGGTGGGCGGAGGCGCTGAGCAGCCGCAGGAAGGTCATCTGGACCACGCCCACAGGGTTGCCCTCGGCGTCCACATAGGAAAGCTGCGGGGCGACAGGACGGGGGCTCAGCAGGGCGGGGACACGCGGTCGCGCCAGGCCCCTCGTCCACACGGGCCCCGAGCTGTCTCCTCTGGAGTGCGGGTCCCACCTGGAAACGAGCCACACACCCGTGCACCCAGGCCAGCACTCGCTGGCTCTCTGGGGGGTTCCCTCGAACACAGTGAACCCCGCCTCATTTCCTTCAAGGACCCAAGTAACCCACCCACTCCTTCTTGCCTGGCTGGTCCCTACTCTGCCTCCAGGGCCCAACTCATATGCTTCCTCTTCCAGGAAGCCTGCCTGGGTTCCTCGCCCAGCATGGCCTGGCTCAGTGTCCGTCTTTCCTACTGGCTCTCGGGCCCTCCACGCCAGCACTGGACTCCCGTGCTGGGAGTCCCTGGGGCCTGGTCACTGGCCCTCTTTGGACCGAGAGTATCCTGAGCACAGGAGCTTGGCGTGCACGTTCCCTGTCTCTGTGCCCTGAGCTCAGCATAAGGAGGGTGCTCATTAGATGACGTTGACCCGTGGCTGGTCGCCGTGACAAAGACCTGTCCGGGGCCGTGAGAACTGGACACAGAAAGGGCAGGAGGTCTCGGAGAGGGATGGGCCGGTTGGGCATGAGGTACGGGGTGCTTGGCCAGCAAACAGGAAGACCAGCCTGTGAGAGGGTCACGGGCCATGTGGCCGAGAGCCAGAGGCCTGGAGAGGCTGGGCACTTCCCTGAGCTCAGGGGAAGGCCTCTGCTGCCCCCTCCCCGGGCGTGGACCCAGGGGAGAGCACAGCGGGTGTGGAAGCCTAGGCGCCAGGGGGTCAGCTTTGCCCACGTGAGCGGGCAGCCTGAAGTCGGGGCGAGAAACCCGAGAGAGAGGGCAGGCTGGTTCCCAAGTGACTCCTCGGCGTCCCGGGCCGGTGCCGGGCGCCCCGAGGGACAGATCAGCTTCTGCGTCTTCTCAATGGTGGCTCTGGGAGCTGCTGCGCCCAGCAGGGGTGGGGGCTCCCAAACCCCTGGGATGAGGCACGTCTCCCCTCCCCCGGAGGCCCTCCTCTCAGACCCAGCAGAGCGAACTCGGCCCGTCCTGGGTCCCCATCCGACAGGGGCGGGTGAAGGGTCTCTCCTCCCCTGGAGGCCCTCCTCTCAGACCCAGCAGAGCGAGCTCGGCCCGTCCTGGGTCCCCATCCGACAGCGGCGGGTGAACGCCAGGGCCTGACACCCCAGGTCCTCCCGACACATGGCTGCTTCGCCTCCGCTCTGCCTCAGACCCGGTGCCCGGCTCAGCCAGGCAGGTGCACCAGCTGCCCCCAAGCACGCAGAGGAAGCTCGGTGCCAGGAGGCCTGCCCCCGGCCAGGGCACCTGTGAGCAGCTCTGACACACGCCCTGGCCGCTCTGTTTAACAGGGGGTTGGAGCCGAGTGTAAGTGCTCAGGAACCAAGAAGAGCCAGAGAGATTACGACAGTCTACGTGTAAATCCACGGGAAGGGCCCCGAACACCCGTGCTGACCACACGAGGGGGACCTGGAGCCGCTACTGTCCGTGCATTTAGAGACCTCTGTGTGAGGACGGCTGATGGCGGCGAGCCAGGCCCGGCCTCCTGCTCCTCCCCACCTGAGCGGGAAGACGCAGAGTGGCCAGCCAGCTCCCCACGTGGCCGCCAGCCGCCGGCTTCCAGCTGGACCTTGAGGAGAGAAAGGGGATACCAACCGCGGTCCGGGCCGTTGGGCGCTCCTCCTGGAGAGAAGGTGACTGACTGGAGGTGGGAGGCATGCGCAGAGAGAGGCGGGGGCAGTGCTGGACGCAGAAGGACCTGAAGCCCTGGAGCCGGGCAGGGGTGAGGCCCGGCTCTGCCCACCCTGAGCCCCAGCTGGCATCTCAGAGCCCTGGGTGTGCCCCTCCCCCCCGGGGAAGGGGGCTGTGCAGCGTCCCCTTCATGACGCCCGGAGCAGTCGGCCCAGAAAAGCCTGTTTCTTTGGGGGCGCGACCTGCATCTACGCCCTGTGACGCCCACCATGACGGTCACAGGCAGCTAGAAACGATGCGGCTGGAACATGGAGATGTGCGGCCATCCCCGGAACCATCCCAGTCCCCGGCCTTGGTCGACTGTCTGCGAAGCAGGACGCAAGGAGGAGGTGGGCTTGGGCCAGTGGCTGAGAGCGGGTGCTCTGCGCCCTGGTCTGTGGAATCAGGTGGTGGGCGTGGGGGTGAGCGTCCCCGTCTCGAGAAGCCCACCAGCATGGCTGCCGAAGGGGCCTGGCCCCGGCCGCTCCTCCTCCCGAGTCCTGCGCCCACCCACCAGCATCTGCTGGGCTCAGGTGCCCGGGCACTGCCCTCCCAAGGGGGCACCTACTTCAGGTCCTTCTGCGTGCCAGAAGCTCTGTCCTGAGGACAGCCCCAAGGCGGCGCGGGGAGGAGAGTCAGCGTGAGGGTGGGGGAGAGGGTGCCCGGCGTCTGCGCAGACAGGGGCGGCTGACGGCCAGGCAAGGCGCGCACAGGCTTTGCGTCTGGAGAGAGCCGCGGTAGCCGGGGCTCGAGGACACGGGCGTGAGCTGTCAACTGAGCACGCAGCGCCTGGGGTCCGGATCAGGGTCCCCGGGTGGGCCACTGGGAGGCCCCGCTCTGAGTCCCGGGGGAGAGCGGCCCTGGGCCCCTAGAGAGCCGACTGAGGGCAGAGGGTCAGGCCCACGCCGTGGACCTGAGAGCTGCTTCTGAGCGACGAGCGCGTCCTTCCAGGGCGGCCGGGCGGACCCTGGTGGAGGAGGGGACGCAGGAAGCGAGGGGCTCTGGTGGCGCCTGCAGCGTGGCCGCGTCTGGAACCTGGGCCTTGAGCTCATCGGGAAGGGGCACAGAACTCTACACTGGGCCCCAGAAACGGGCCCGAGCCAAAGGCCCAGAGCGTTCTGGGAAAACGCCCTCCCAGGCGGAAGCAAGCACAGCCCCAGGGGATCGGGTGCGACGGGCCTCAGTCTCTCAACCCCTGGAGACCCACCAAGTCCAGTCCTTTCGAGGGATGCCAGCTGCCTGCATCTCTGAATAGACCATTTAAGACTGGGTCCCCAGAAGGTAGCAGGAGGACCAGCACGGCCGCGTGGGACGCAGCGGAGGAGCCCGTGGCCCTCGGCCCCACAGCAAGGGCGGGGTGTGGGGCACGAGCCCTGGAGGGGCTGGAGGGCTCGACGGGCCGGGGCCCACGCCATCCGAGCCACCCACTAGGACTGAGCTAAATAAACCCTCCACTCCTGGGGTCTGTGATCTCGGTTCCCGGCAGCACCTGGCCGGGCGCTCTGAAAGCCAGCCTCAGGCCCTGCACCTGATCAGACAGCCGTCCGGCTGCCCTCAGCTAGAGTGGACCCCCGTCGGCGGGGCAGGAGGGGCNCTCGGTTCCCGGCAGCACCTGGCCGGGCGCTCTGAAAGCCAGCCTCAGGCCCTGCACCTGATCAGACAGCCGTCCGGCTGCCCTCGGCTAGAGTGGACCCCCGTCGGCGGGGCAGGAGGGGCCAGCCTGAGCCTGGCGGTCACAGCGGCGGAGCAGTTTGGCCGAAGGGCGAGAGCAGGCGCGGCGCTGGGGGTCTATCCATGCAGAGCCGAGCCAGGCCGAGCCGTGAGCAGGCAGCGCCGGGCCAGGCCGGGCCGCGGGTGGGCAGCGCCGGGCCACTTACCAGCGACCCCCGCTTGTACTGACTGAACCAGGTAGAGGGCTGCTCTTTGGGCCAGCGGGCCATCTTACTCTGCAAGATACGAAACGGGCGGGTCTAGAGCACACCGCAGCTCGGCGGGGGCCGTCTTACCAGTTTGCCACGCTTGAACTCACTGAACCAGGAACCCGGGTTTTCTTTGGGCCAAGAAGTGATTCTGGCCTAAACATTGAGGGGGGAGGCGGGAGGGAGAGAAACAGAGAGAACAAGACCGTTACTTCTGCCTCGAGAGACGCAGGTGCGCCGTCTCCCCGCCGAGCGAAGTAGCTGCGACGGCCGGCCGGCCCTTCCGGCGCCCCATCTCCCCTGGAGCTGGCACTCGCCCCGGGACAGGCCTGTGACCACTGGCCCTGGCGCTTTCCAGGGGTCAGCGCCTGTGCCACGGGCAGGGTCAGAGTTTGCATCTGATCGCCTCCGTGTGTCCAGCACCGAGTAGGGAGCCTTGCGCTTGGCGGCTGCAGAGACGCGCGCCTGGAGCGGATGAATGGAGGGCTGGGCGCACGGCTGTCCCGCATCTCACCCGGGTGAGGACAGGAGAGACAACAGGGCCAGTCACCGCTGACGGCTGAGGGCGCCCCGCGGGCATCCTCTCGCCTAACCCCCTGATCTAGGGGCGGCCTAGGAGCGTGGCTTCATCTCCAAGGCCTCTCCCTGGGAACAGAGTGGGCAGGAGCCTCTCCTAGGGTCCAGCCAGGGGTGAGGTGTACACGTGTTTCCTGCCTGTGACGTGTGCATTGGAGGCACGTGTGGTGTGTGTGCCGAGTGGGCAGCGGGGCATCCTCTCCGGGGAGGTTGCCGTGAGTCCAGCCTGTTCCCAGCCGTCCCTCTGGTTCTCTGCCTGTGCCGTGGGTCCTGGGCCCCATCCCCGGCTCCTCTCCTGAACTGGGTTCATGCAGGGGAGCCTGAGCAGTCACCCCAGGGGAGGGCCAGCGCGTCCAGCCCGCCTTCCGTCCCGCAGGACCCTGCCCCGGGTTCCGAACCTCTGCTCTTGGTGCTGAGCTCGGCTAGCATGAGGACCGCATCCTCCCAGAGCAGGAGCAGGGCTGCGGGCAGGGGCGGGCCTCACCCAGGCCTCTCCCGCTGCCAAGGGCTCCCTGCAGCCCGGGCGACTGGGCACGTCTCCACCTGCCCAAGGTTCCCAGCCCATGGGCCCATGGAGGTCAGCACATGAGCAGAGGATGAGCAAGGAGCCGCGGGGCTCACTCAGCACCCAAAGCCCACCATCTGCCCGGCTCCACCGCCCGGGAAGTCTCTTGGGGGTTCCCCTGGCTCCACCGCCCGGGAAGTCTCTTGGGGGTTCCCCTGGCTCCACCGCCCGGGAAGGCTCCTGGGGTTCCCCTGGCTCCCTGGCAGTGAGGCTGTCTGCCAAGAACAGACAGCAACACAAGGACGTGGAGCAGCTTTCCACCTGCATTTCCCCCGGGGCCTCCGTCAGAGGCAGGGCCGGGACTGGGTTTCCTCGTGATCCACAGGGATCTTGCATTGGGAGTGCATTTCCCTGGGATTTAAAATCCCAGGTCGGGGGAGAGTGAGCACAAGCCAGGGTCGCTGCAGTGTCCCGGTCCGCGCAGGGCCTGCTCCTGCGGCCCCCTGGGCGCTGGCGCTCCCCGTGGGGTTCGTGACCCTCTGGGACTGGCACCGCGGTGGCTCCCCTTGAGGGAAGTAGCTCTGGGCATTGAGGCTGCTGGAGAGTCGAGGACAAGGGTGCCCAACTCCTGCTAGGCATGACCCTGGACCCGCGCGGCTCCAGGAACCTGCCGCCCTCGGTTTGCGGCAGGGACGGGGAGCTGTCGGGGCACGACGTCACGGAGGAGAGTGTCCAGGATGGGCAGAGGGCACCACGGCCCAAGACCACACTGTCTTCCCAGCTGGAGATCTCGCCCTCCTCCCTCGGCGGTCCTGGGCCAAAGGGAGCCCGGCTTGCAATGCGTGCTTGAGAAGGCGACACAGTGCCAGCCACACACGCTTGTCCCTGCACACCATCCACACGCCACCCATGTGCCACCCACACGCCAGCCACGTGCCATCCACACGCCCCCCACACATCACCCACAATCCACCCACGTGCCATCAACGTGCCACTCACGCCATCCACACGCCACTGACGCCCCCCACACGCCATCCACATGCCCCACACACGCCATCCACACGTCACCCACACACCATCCACATGACACCCACAGGCCATCCACACGCCACCCACGTGCCATCCACATGCCTCCCACACGCCATTCACACGCCTCCCACATGCCATCCACATGCCAGCCACATGCCATCCACACGCCACCCACGTGCCATCCACACACCATCCACACGCCACTCACACACCACCCATGTGCCACCCACACACCACCCACATGCCATCCACACACCACCCATGTGCCACCCACATGCCACCCACGTCACTTACACACCATCCACTGCCATCCACCTGTCACCCATATGTCACCCACATGCCACCCACACACCATCCACATGCCACCCACGTGCCATCCACACGGCTCCCACATGACATCCACACACCACCCACACACCACCCACGTGCCATCCACACGCCATCCACATGCCACCCACGTGCCATCCACAGGCCACCCACACGCCATCCACATGCCATCCATATGGCACCCATGTGCCACTCACATACCATATCCACATGCCACCCACATGCCATCAATGTGACACGCCATCCACACGCCACCCACATGCCACCCACATGTCACCCACATCCACATGCTACCCACATCACCCACACACCATCCACTGCCATCCACCTGTCACCCATAAGTCACCCACATGCCATCCACACACCATCCACACACCACCCACCATCCACACACCACCCACGTTACCTCCATCCACATGCCACCCACGCCACCCACATGCCACTCACATGACATCCACACGTCATCTACACACCACCCACACACCATCCACACACACTGGTTTACACCTGTCCACACACAGACGCCACCACAGAGGCGAGGCCTCTAAAAGACCACGGGTGACTCAGATTGACACCTTACAAAATCTCCATGGATCAGAACCTCACTAAACAGACTATAAAGGAATGCATCGCACTCAGGAGCAAATACCCTAGAAGCTGCCACCGAGAATTTCAGCAAACGCCACCTTCTACAAGATGTATCTGGGTTCCTTGGCCTTTAAAGTCCTCCACAGGCTCCGGGCTGGCCTGAGGTCAGGACTACAGGGTCATTTGGGAAGGATCTGACCCACCAGTGGTGGGAATCCTAGCTCCGGGGGTAGGCGGGGGAAGGTGCCCATGAGCCAGGCCCTCCTCAACCTCCCACACACGGGACCGCACCAAGCCCGTCCCATCACTAGCAGTTTCTCCTCAAAGGAAATTCAAGTCTATTTCTGGAGGAGAAACCTTAATTTTGGAACTGGTATTCATTTCCTGGTTTCAGCTTCTGGATTTCATTCCTGAAACGGCACACGTGGCGTAGCAGGATCCCCGGGCCAGCCCCCCGGGAGAGGGGGTGACGGGGCGGGCACTCACCCCCTCGGACTTCTTGTCGGGGAAGACGCACGTGGCCCCCCCGGCCGTGAAGTTGCAGTAGACCTTGAAGGAGTCCCGGGAGCAGCCTTGGTTCGGATCCACCCAGTATTCGC